>WBMZ01008590.1:0-52967 GCA_013400975.1 Atrichornis clamosus | reverse complement strand
GGCCAGGCTCAAACTATAACACTACAGAAATTAGCAAAGTTGCCCAGATTCAGGTGGCTCCAACAAGCAGGTGTCCTCCGAGGGAATCAGTTTGGTTCTGATATTTCTGTCCTGGGAGCATGGCAAAATCTCAAGGGGACTTCATGCTGAGGGAATTCCCTGAGGAAGACTCCTAATGAATTGGTTTATAGCAGTGGTTGAACCGTAATTAAAACAAATGGAAAAAAACTGAAAAGGAAGATGAGTCATGACTCTGGTCATCATCTAAGGGGTGGGCAGCTTCCCCCTCCCACAGCTGATCCCATGGGCAGATGTACAAATTATGCAAATGCTGGTCTGTCCAGCACTGGCCTGGCTACCAGGGTTTAAAGCTGTCCTGGGGCCAGTCTTGGGGCTTGGGAAGCTCTTGCAGGTGTTTTTTCCTCCCAGTTGCTGAAGTTATACCTCCTGTGCCTTTTGGTAAAGTAGTGATGGTTTCCTCTGGCTCTGATTCAGTGCTGTAACATGTGTGTGCTCTGGCATGGAATTCCAGCCCTATCCACTGAAAATAGAAGGGATAACACTTCTCACCTGAACTTATTTATGTAAGCTCTCCTAATGGATCTGGGCCTCTTCCCATGTCTTGTTGTTGCCTTACACCCAGCTTCTTCCTTCCATTATTCTTTTTATGATACTTTACCAAAAGAACTTCTTGATTCTCTTAGAGCAGGCAGCTCTCAAACTTACCATTTTTGAGGAAGTCTCAATAATTTCCTGTAATTCTGCACAGCAATTTCAATTGCTTTGTGTGTAATTCAGTGATTGTTTTCTACTTTGGCTTTTTGTGTCTTAGAATCATTTAGATTACAAAAGACCTTCAAGCTCCTCCAAGTCCAGCTGTTCCACCAGCACTGCCAAGGCCACCCATGTCCCCAAGTGCCACATTCACATGGCTTTTAAATCTCTGCAGGAGTTGGGGCTCCAGCACCTCCCTGGGCAGCCCCTGCCAAGGCCTGACCACTCCTTCCAGGCAGAAATTCCTCCTGCTGTCCAACCTGAGCCTCCCCTGGCACAGCCTGAGGCCGTTTCCCCTTGTCCTGTCCCTGTTCCCTGGGAGCAGAGCCCGACCCCCCCTGGCTGCCCCCTCCTGTCAGGGACTTGTGCAGAGCCACAAGGGCCCCCTGAGCCTCCTTTGCTCCAGGCTGAGCCCCTTTCCCAGTTCCCTCAGCCGCTCCTGCTGCTCCAGCCCCTTCCCCAGCTCCGTTCCCTTCCCTGGACACGCTCCAGCCCCTCCAGGGCTCTCTGGCCAGGAGGGCCCAGAACTGGACACAGCCAGCGAGGTCCCTCAGCAGGGCCAGCCCAGGGGACGGGCACTGCCCTGGGCCTGTGGCCACCCCGTGGCCGGCACAGCCCAGGGGCGATTGGCCTCTGGCCCCCCTGGGCTCCCCTGGGCTCATGTCCAGCCGCGGGCACCAGCACCCCCAGGGCCTTTCCCGACGGGCACTTTCCAGCCCCTGTGCCCCAGCCTGGAGCTACCGGGGCTTGGGGTGACCCCAGGGCAGGACCCAGCACTTCGTGCTTCTTTCAAATAACGTTGGTCTATAGATCATGTCTGTGTAGAATCCTCTTTTTATTAGCATCAGGGAATGATGATATTGAAATTACAGTGTTTTTGCACGATATTTTGGCGTTCCATAAATGTGTAAACTGTGTTAAATCTTGAAAATACCAACCCCAGATAGGCACAGGGTTGAGATCATGATTCACTTAGAGCTGCTGTGCTCTCAGCAGCCCTTTCCTGGGTCTTGTCTCCTGTCAGGCACCTGAGACCAAGCTCTGTGTGGGCTTTAGCTGTGATGTTCCTCCGAGCAGGATTTTCATCGTGTGCTGCAGGTGTTTCTCAGCTGTTTCCCAGCACCTGCTTTCTGTTTGCTCTGACTTCTCCTTATCTCCCATTCCTGCTGTGGTTTCCCTTAGCCTTAGGTACCTCTCACAACCTGCAGCAGGAGGAAAGCCCTGGGCTCCTGGCTGGGTTTTTATTCTTATAACTGTTAACTCTGCTTTTTCAAAGGTGCATGAAGGAGGCACACATTGAGCCTTTTACTTCTGCAGCTCTTCTGTCTTTGTTTTTTCCTGGCAACACTTTGTTCTCAAGATCCATTGTTTGTGTGGAAAGGCCTTTTTATTCCTTCTTATTGGTCACAACTCCATGCAGTGACTTGCACCCTCCCACCTCCTCACTGTGCTCAAATGCCTGCTTCTGAAACATGAAGACCAAATATGTATTAAAATTTATAAAAGACTCATTCAAAGAACTCAGGAGCACATTAGAAGTCCAATTCTTTCTGTTTTTTTCAATGGTTGCATTGGATTTCCATAAGTGTAATCCTAATGTGCTTCAAGAACATTTTTGTTCAAGGTGTTTCCAAGCAATTGAATTGAAAATTTAATGCAAACTTGATAGTACCATGTTTTGCAATATCCAGCCTAAATTTTAAGCTAACAACTAGGGTTATATGTAGGTAGACATTATTTGAACATCTGGATATTTGACTTTTTAATACCGTCTAAAGGCATATAGTCTGATTTCTCTTATTGCTTGTTGGTAAAATACATGGTCAGGAAACTCTCAGAAGTCTGTAATTTAAGCTTCTATTCAAACTAAAAAAACCCCTTTTCTTATTTGAGTCAGATTTTTTTTTTAAATAGAAAATGCTGGAATAGCACAAAAGCACTTTTGTTCTGAATATATTGTTGACAATTAGATAAATCTTTTTTTATAGCTGTTCTGCAACTTTTAATTGCCCTCCTTTATTGTGTTTTTATTTCTTAAATGACAAGGTATCAAGAGGCTTTCCATTTTTCTCCTAGGAGCACTAGTTCCTTTTTATTTTCAGGTCTGAGCTGTTCTTTTTCCATTATTTTTTTTGCTTTGGGTAGGCATTGTTGAGCATGTAACACAAATTACATGGGGCCCATGAGGATCATGGAAGTTAAGCTCCTGGGCCTTCACAGGACAACTCTTCCAGCTCAGGATGTTCTGTGATTGTGTGATTCAGATGCATACCTAGACACAGAGAATTTAAACTCACAAGTACTTCCCCTATCCCAGGTTGCTCCAAGCCCCATTCAACCTGACCTTGGACACTTCCCAGGGATGGGGCAGCCACAGTTTCTCTGGGCACTAGAGATGGAAAACCTAATTTTTTTCCTTACCCACTGAGTCAAAATCCTTACTCTTGTTCAAGGCAGCTCTGGAACTTTCGAATTGCATCAAGGGAAATTCTAGATAGTAGATATTGAACAAAAACTTGCAATGGAGGCAGCACTGAATCCAGGCTGTTCAGAGGGGCTGTGAGATCACCAGCTGAGGATTTCAAACTTATCTGGGTGTCCTGAGCAGCCTGATTTATCCCTTCTTCAGGACTATGGGGGCTTGGATCTGAGATTCCCTGAGGTCACTTCCAGCCTGTATCACTGTGACTCAGGAGCATCCTGAAGAATTATTGCTGAAGACCTCCCTGAGAAGCGATCTCATTTCTGGTGCTGAGCGTTTCTTATCCTTGGATAGTATCGTCCAGGAGGCAGTTTTCTTCTTCTTCTGTGTACTACAGGTGTAAGAAACAACATTTCTTTGTAAGACTGCTGTTCAATCTGCAGTCTGGGACTTTCACAGTGCTCCTTGCCAGCAGGGGGTTTGCTTCTTCAAAATAATTGCCCTGAAGTGAGGAGAGCAGCTTCTCAACTGCAGCAAGGCTGGAGAGGAAGGAATTGTTCCCTGTGAGGGTGGGGAGGCCCTGGCACAGGGTGCCCAGAGAAGCTGTGTCTGCCCCTGGATCCCTGGAAGTGTCCAAGGCCAGGTTGGACGGGGCTTGGAGCACCCTGGGATAGTGGGAGGTGCCCCTGCCAGTGGCAGGGGTGGCACTGAGTGGGCTTTGAGGCTTTTTCCCACCCAAACCATTCTGGGATTCTGTGACCCTGTGGAAATGGTTCCTGAGATCTGATCACTCCTGTGGAACTTCGGTTTCCCAGCACAAAGTTCCAAATATGTGGTGTACCTACCAAGTAGGTTTTTTTTCCAAAAAAGCTTTTTTTCCAAAGGGAAGAAAGGCTGGATAAAGAACCCAGCAGGGCTGTCCTTTCACTCATCTAGCCTTGGCTCCTGTGGGAGCAGAGGAAAGGCTGGAGCCCTGCCCCTGTTGGGTTTGTGCCTCTGGGGGATGTGTGTGCCTGGGTGATGCCTCAGCAAGATCCTGTGCACAGCACAAGGGAAGGGATGTTCCAAGGGAAAGTGTGGGGGGGGTTTAAAATTTTTTAAGGCAGGCTAAAGGACACAGGATCAAAGGGTTTCTGTACAAACAGTATGAAAAACTGGCCTGGAATCCTCCCATCTTCAACTACACCCAGAAGATGCTTCCACAAAATGAGGTGTTCTTGAAAAGTTGGATTTTGCTTCAACTGACAAGCTATGGTTTATTCCCAAATCAAATGTTTCATGTCTTTTGAGTGTTATCCAATCTATTTGAAATATGCAGGCCAATTCTGAAATTAAAACCTGTACTTTTCATATCTGTAATTTTCATTTAATAGAGGCTAGTGCTAAATATTCTCATATTTCCTTTGACTAATATGAAGAGAAAAAAGTATTTGATTACTTAATCAAATCTAGCTTTTAAAACTAAAAACTAAATTTGACATGGTATTTAAAAAATAGTTTTAGTCTATTCATTTCTCTTATCAGTTAATAGCAATTTCCAGCTCTGTGAACCATGACCAGCTTATTCAACTAAACCAGGAAATCAAGAAATTGGATCAAATATAATTGTAATTTTTTTTTAATAGGAGCAAAAGAGGAACAGGAGAAGAAAATCTATTGCTGTGATATTTCACAATTATGTCAGGAGATACTTCTTTGCAGCTGGGATGCCTCCATGTGTATGGGAGTGAGTGGTTGTATATGGAAGGAAAAGGGAGAGAACACAACCCTGTGTAATGTGACTTAGAAGAAAAAAACCTGAAGAAATTAGTTGGGGGTTTTTTTTCTGAAATAAGAGAAAAATGAATCGATTCTGAGCATTCTCTGAGGTGTGCTTTGTCTACAAACTTCTGTGGGTTTAGTACCATATCCACAGGAAGGGAATACAGGTAATTTTTAGACTTAAGTGGTTTGGAGGCTCCTCAGGGGTGCGTGTTCATTTTTAATAATTCAGGTGGTATCTGGAGATCCCCACGGAGACCACGTGCTGAGCCAGCCTGGGCTGTGGCACTGTTGTAAAATCTGTGTCTTGTCAATACAAACAAGTGGGAAAAGTGGTTTGAAATGAGCGTGGATCATAAAGGTCTGTAAGCAGATTATGAGGGGGATAATACATTGGAATTATCTGTGTGCTTTATGAGGCAAGGACTTTGGGAGGCTTGGAAGAGCCGTGCAATACCAGGGAAGCAGCAGGGAAGAAGCACAATCACAAGAGTTACCTACAGTTTGCATATTAAATGTGTTTATTCTTTGGTCATTTGTGAATAATCAGGAGTTTTTAAAAAATTCTATATTGTGCTTTTTAATGAAATTAAGCTGGCTTTATATTCCTTTTCCTTTTCTTTCAACTACTGTACTATTCTTCATGCTTCACAGAATTTTTCTTCCCAATGGATTCTTTTTCTCCTATGGAAATGAAGTTTTGATTTTGTGATGGAGATCTCCATTTCCAATGGTAGGGCTCTAGAAATACTTGAGATTTTTACAAGTACTTGAACATTTATTGCCGATTTGGAGCTTTTCCCTTCAAAAAGACCCTGAGGGCCAGGAATTTCCAGCTGCCTTCACTCTCAGCCATCCCACCGTGCACTTCCTTGCAGGAAACCAAGCTCCATCAGACTGGTGGTTTGTGTTTTTAGCCAGCTGTTGTTTTTTAGAGATGTTTTTCCAGCAACACGTTCCTCTGACGGGCAAAACTCTGTTTTGAATTTCATTGTAGATTAATTCAAGGTAATAATTTTCAATGTGTTTCCCCCTGATAAGCAAACAATGAAATTACAAACTGTGGTTGCTCTGCCCTCATTTGTATTGCCCAGACTCAATGCAGAGCTCACAGCTATAAAAGGCCCTCAGATATTCACGTGCATTCCACTTTAATTTAGGAAGTGTTTTGTGCTTGGGGCTATTTGATCCCTGGATATGGGATTTAAACCACATTCTCAGAAGAGGCTGGCAGCAAAGCAATTTGGTAAGTTGTGAATGACAAAGGAATATTGTTGCAATCCTGACAAACCTCACTGATTTGTGGCGACAGGAGCAGAGAATGGGATCACTCAGTTTTCAGTCACATTGAGAATGTTTTAGACTTCCCACCATCACATATCTGATTAACTTTGGATGGTCTTGGTACATCACAACACTGATTTCTCTGTTCAAGTGATTCGCTCAACTTTTGGAGCAAAAAAGCCCCCATTTTACCATCTGAAACATGTGGCCATCCAGCCTTCAACAAGTCTTGTCTGAAGGAAGAATGAGAGTGCCTGGAAAGGGGGCATTTGTTTGGAAAACCCAATGTTTGTTGGCTATTGGACCTTTGTGTTAATTGGCATGATTTTAGACTACTAAATAGTTCTGATTATTTAAAACACTAGGTCGAATCTTAGTTTAAACATATGCTGGAGAATATTTTTAAACCAATCAGGAGAGACAAACAAGCTTTACTGTCTTCTTTCATGTTGGCTATTTGGTAAAAAGTCAAGATGTATTTCATGCAGAATATATTTTGAAATCAATAGGAATTATCTGAGGTTTGGTAAATTAATCCAAGAGCAGATGTCCCTCTGGTTCTGGTACCCACGGATGGTTTCAGCCCTTGCACGTCAGCCTTTGAAGATCAAAAGGCTGTTAATTGCATGTAATATTTCAGGTGTCTACACAAAACACAAAGCAAAGTTAATAATATTCTCAGATTGATGCTGGGCTAAGAGAGCTTGGTTTTATCTGATGGAAGCTCAAAAGCTTTTGGGTGTCAACAAGACTGTTAAAGAATTAATTTGACATTTTGAAAACAGTGATATTAAAAGAAGATGGGTATTAGGATCCAGTTGTAAGAAACTGAGCTTCAAAGGAATTGTGAAGGACCTGAAAATGATTAGCAAATGTTATTAAAATATCACAGATCTTATGCAGCTGCAGGTGTTTGTATTTGTATTGCACTTATTTTTAATAAAGAAAAGGACTAAAAGTTTGTAAAAAGGACTGCTTGCTTTCAGGGCCAGAGATTGGCACCTGTCTGAGTACAGTTGAGAAAACAACAAAAAACCAATTTATTTTCCTTTCTGAAGCAGAAAACATGGACTACACAAACATTTTGGTAACTCCTTTTATTCTGTATTACCTGAAAGCAGCAGTTCCTGGGTGCTGAGGTGAAATGAGAAACACTGGGAATTCCATGTGGATGTCTGGGCTGTTCAGCACGAGGCTCGCTCTCTGGGCCCCACGGCACGGTCACCTGGCCAGTGTGGCAGCCCAGAACAGCTCAGTCCAGCCCAGCTCCTCACTGGTGTTGACTTCCTTCCAGCCCAGGAGATACAGCTGGGTCCAGACCCAGACCTTCATCACAGGGGTGCCATGAATGGGAGGTGGAAAGTTCTTCTGAGAGCCAGCACAGAATGAAGCCTCAAGGACTCAGGGAAATGTCAGATTGCAGCAGCTGAGAGGCTTTCCAGAGCCTCTGGTTTTTGCTCGTTTATTTTATTTGCATATTATTTGGTAGTTTCATGTATTTAGATTTAGTTACATTTTCTTTGATCACGTTTTTCAGTTGTTTAAGGGAGGCATTCTCCCCATAAATTGCAAGGTAAGGTTTTGTGAGGTGTGCTGGTAGCAGGACACTCCTTTCTATGTTTTACAAGTAAACAAGCAATTAAGTTTTACCTGTTTTTCCAGTGGTGTGAGCTGTTGCAGATACTTTTTGAGTCTTGAAGGAAAAGAGGACTCTCACCTTTTTATAGAATCCCAGAACTGTTTGGGTTGGAAGGGACCTTACAGCCCATCCAGCGCCACCCCTGCCATGGGCAGGGACACCTTCCACTATCCCAAGGTGCTCCAAGCCCCGTGCAACCTGGCCTTGGACACTGCCAGGGATCCAGGGGCAGCCACAGCTGCTCTGGGCACCCTGTGCCAGGGCCTCCCCACCCTCCCAGGGAACAATTCCTTCCCAATATCCCATCTGACCCTGCCCTCTGGCAGTGGGAAGCCATTCCCTGTGTCCTGGCACTCCTACGCTTGTCAAAAGTCCCTCTCCAGTTGTCTTGCTTTTCTTCCTCCTGTCATTTTCCTGCTCATGAGAAGCTCCATTTCTCTTTCTATTTTCCACTGTTAATTTCTCCTGTCTGTAGCAGAAAATATTCATCCTCTTGATTTTCATGAACAGCTGGTGCACAGCCAGGACTTCTTGTCAGGCTTAAAAAAGAAGAATTTTTGTCTCGGTGATATTTGTTTTCTTGCTGGTGACTCAGAGGAACAGTCCCTGCTTAGGCCTTTTTCTCTCACACATTTGATGCCTCCTGTAAATCAGTGTAAGAGGAGCTCAGAGATAATCTGCCCCAAAGTTCTACATCTTGAACTGCAATCTTAAGCATCCATGTTACTGTAAGCACTGTGAACCTAAATGGTGTGAAATGCTGACATTAGTGGGAATATTTGTACTTCTGAAGCTAAAAATCTGACAGGTTTTGCATGATTGAAGAAGTCCTCACTCTCTTTAGCATCAGATATTTAAAGAGGAACTAAAGCTATTCAGCCAATAATTCCTAACGAAAGTAATTTGTATTGAAACTGTATCTTTTTTTTTTTAATCTGAGAGAATTCTTAGAAATTATTAATATTCCTCACTTTTCCAAGCTTGCATTAGGAACAGTCCAGAATATTGCAGGAGGATGTACCCTCAATTGAAAATATTGATTTCTTCTTTCATGCTTTTAACAGGCATTTATTTTCTTAATGCTATAACTAAGTGGAGGGAGAAAGGTTTGAAGGGGAAGGTTTTAAGGCTTCCTGCATTCTGCAACATTTCCAGGTATTTCAAAAACATGGAAGCAGGTATTCCCTACACTGACAGGGGCAGTGGCTGTCTCAGTTATCATGGAAGCTGAAGTTGATTTAATCAATGCACCCGTATTCCTTTTTGAGCTCTGGGCCCGTATAATTTGACTTGACAAGTTCTTCATCATTTTTTTTTGGTGTGATTTTACATCCCCCTCAAGATGCAGTTCCCCAATTCCATGTGGGAATTGTCAGGTAGCATCTGGTGAAATGAAGCTGACAAGTGTATCCTGTCAGTTTTAGTAACTTAATATGTGAAGAAGTCAGGCTTTGGGATGGGTGATAGCATCTACAGGAGGTTTTTCTGCCTTAGAGACTCCTAGAAGAAGCCCAGCCTGTCTCTGGCATGGCATCTGGCTTGAGGTGAGAGATTTTCACATTTTATATAACTTTTATTTTGATTTGTTGTGCTCAGAAATCGGTGAAATCAAAGGGAATGTCTGGGCTGTCCTAACCATTCAAGGAAAGAAGTGAATTTCAGTGTCATGCTACAAACATGCAAATTGTTCTGTGAAAAATTAGTATTTTTCTGCTGATTTATGAGATAGCACATTTTAAATCTGGAAGTCTTGGGTGTTCTGAAGAAGACTTTTTAGAGAGTGTCTTTTCTAGTGCTTACCCAACAAAAAGCCTAACTGTGTTTATATTTTAAGGATTTTTGTGCTCCTCTCAGGACTATCTGCACACTGAAACTAGTAAAAATCATCTTGGTGTTTGAGCTTGGCCTCAGAGTGCCTTGTGCAGAGCAACTTTATGAAAGAATTCAGTTTTTGGCACCCATAAAAACGTTCTCCCAAGCTCAGGAAGGATTCTGTGGGAAGCAGACACATGGTATTAAGTAAGATAAGAGACATGAATAGTGACATGTAAATATTCTATCTTCCGGAGATGTCCCTTTGTTCTTACCTGATAGACGTTTAAAAGATATCCATAAGAACATCCTTTGTGTCTTTGGAGGTCTAGGAGTTGCAAATGCTTTCAATTCGTAGTCGTGAGTCTGTACAAAAATATTTCCTGAGATTTATTTGGGATTGGCATTTTTGCCTGGTTGCTTTTTGCTCTGAAACAGTCTAAATCCAAGCTATGCCGTGTTGTGGGGGGAACAGCCTGGATGTAACATCATGCTGCTGCCGCCACTCTTTGCCTGTTTCATGCATGAAGTCCATTAGTGGCGTCAAGAGGGAAGTTCTGTGAGTGCAGGGTTTGCTCTCTCTCTGGGATTCTGCACTCCAGCCTGCCTTTAAATGTGTTCAGTGCTGGACACGGTGTTTGAAGGATGTGAAAAAGGTGTGAACGTGTTAAATCACAGGGCAAATGAAAGGTGCGAGTTAATAAATTCTGGTTTTCAGCCTCCGCACGTGTGCCCGAGGCGAGTGCTGCCCCCTCCTGGTGTGAGTTTGGTCCCACCTGTAGGAGCCGGGGGGAACGTTCTCCTCTGGGGCTGCACTTTGCAGTCACCTGGAGGGATCAGGGATGGGTTTTCCCTGGCTTTAGGCATGCTCAGTTGGGAGTGATGCATGCTTTGTAGTCCTGGCCATGTCACAGGTCTGAGCAGGGACATCGCAGCTGAACCTGCCCTTGGTACACACATGTGAGGAGCAGCTCTGAAGGACTTTGGGTATCTGTCCATCCACGTAAGATGTGCTCACTCATCAAGCAGAAAATTTTTGATGCCAGACTGAATTTGAGCATCTGTTCCTCATGTTTTAACAAAATCAATGATTTCAATGATTTTAAAATAATTTCTTTGCGGAGTCTTTTCAGGTTTACAAATATTGCATAGCTCTGAGATCAGCCTGAGCTGCTGTCAGGTCTTGTCAAGCGCAACCCTTAATAACTGCAAAGCAGGGTGATCAGGCTCTACATCAACCCTTTTCAGTGCAATGCACAGGAAAATGGTGCTGGGAACAGGCGGATTTCTGTGGCAGAGGTTTGGAATTGTTCAATGTCATCTCGCAGACAAGCTTGCTTGGGCACCTGATGTGTGCAGTAAGGTCCACTGACAGTTGCATCGAGTGTCAGAAACCTGTCAGAACTGAAAATATCCAATTTTTGTACATCCTGCCTGCAGAAGGAAAGGGTGTGGGTCAGAAATCCATCAGTTTATTTCTTGCTAGTCTTACGAATCTAAAAATATTAAATAGCCATGGCCTGTCTGACCTTTGCTTGCTCTTCAGGAGAAGGTAATGACTTTCTAATATCATAACACCAGTAAAGTTCCTTTTAGATCTTATGAGGAATGATTTTCCTGTTTGCTTTGTTTCTTATTCTACCTAAGAACATATTCTTACCAAATGTAATATCCCCACTTATTATCAGTACATATTATTAGCCCTGTAGCTGCAATATAAATAACATTATTCACCTGCACACTCACAGTGCCCAGTGGAACACATCCATGATGACAGCACTGTGCTCTTTTGTTTAGGTAAACTCTTAGTCAGTGAACATTCATTTTTGTCTCCATGCTAGCAGATGGATGTTCTCACTGTTCTGGAAGCAGTGACAACATCATCTTCATTTCCCTTGTATTTTTGAATAACAACTGCTGCCCATTCCTTATCTATGAGACTTCCCATCTCGTGAGCACTTTGGGTAGAAATCTCTGCTTTCCCGTTCTTCCAAAGTCTTCACTCCGTGTCTAGATTTTGGAATGGATATACATGATTTTGCTTTTGGAAGGTGAATGCACAGGAGAGGTGATCTGGTCTTTGTTGCCAGCTCAGATGTTCCTATTGTACAGAACACACAGAACTGGTATTTCCTTTTTTATTAAATGTATCTAATTCAGAATGCTCAGCTATACCCCGGGTTTGTAGTTGACCTAGCAACAATTTCCTATGAACTTAACAATTCAAGTGCACTCTTAAGCTTAACGAGGGAAATTGTGAGTCTTGAGCCACCCAGGATGATGAGCAAAATAGTGCTTGGAATATTCCCTTGATGAGTTCATATAACCTGCATCATTTAAGGTCTGCACTCTGCTTATTGAGGCAAGTGCTGTGCATCAGAGCTGCAGAGGAAGAGGGAGCCCCTACCTTCAAAAAATGGTTGCATTAAACTAAATCACTGCTTACAAAAGTGTGTCTATACCTGTCAGACTTCTCATCTCACTGCAACCAGGGGTGCTGACCTGTTTCAGCACAGTGCCATTGTTCAGCCTTCCAGGCACAGCTGAAATGTTTAGGGACAGCTGTTTGTGTATTTCAGCACATTCAGAAAGAGCATAAAGTGTTAATTTGTGCAGCAAAACTATTTGGTTGAAGCAGAAAAACTCATAATTCCATCTCCCTGTTTTCCATGTTTAAGTTTTCACCCTTTTATCTCATGTTGTTTTTGTTCCATGCTGTTAATGTAGGAACATAGAATCCCCAGAATTCCTGAGGCTGGAAAAGCCCTCCCAGCCCATGGAGTCCAGGCTGTGCCCATCCCCACCTTGTCCCCAGCCCAGAACTCTGAGTGCCACGTCCAGGCCTTCCTTGGGCACCTCCAGGGATGGGCACTCCAACACCTCCCTGGGCAGCCCCTGCCAAGGCCTGGCCACCCTTTCCAGGCAGAAATTCCTCCTGCTGTCCAACCTGAGCCTCCCCTGGCACAGCCTGAGGCCGTTTCCCCTTGTCCTGTCCCTGTTCCCTGGGAGCAGAGCCCGACCCCCCCTGGCTGCCCCCTCCTGTCAGGGACTTGTGCAGAGCCCCAAGGGCCCCCCTGAGCCTCCTTTGCTCCCGGCTGAGCCCCTTTCCCAGCTCCCTCCGCTGCTCCTTACAGGCCTGACTCTAAAACATGTCCTACATTCCATAAGGTGCAACATCCTTCCTGCTTTACCCAAGGCAGCTGTGCTTACACAGGTCTCATGTTTGCTACATAGCTCCTGTTTAAACCGATGTATATCTATATCAAGTATGACCTCCTAAATCTCATTCTGCATATTTTAGATACCTGCCAGCATCAACAGATGAAATCAGTGTAACCGGATTTCTTACTTCAGCTTTTGTGACTGTAAGAGGTATAAATATATCTTCATCTTCTAGCATCAGACAGCAACAGTCCCTGATTGTGTGATAACTACTCTTGCATTCATTTTCCTGTGGTCTCTTAAAGGTCAGTAATGATGTGGTGTGGGCAGGGCTTTGTGGACACCCAGTGCACAGGATCAGTGAGATTTCGCTCCCTGTGATTGAGCTCTTCTTGTCCAGGAGCTCCCCTGAATTCAGGGAATGGCTCGAGGCATGAGGTGCTGCTTGGTTTGAGAAAAGCCTTGGCAGAGCTGGTTCTTCCGTAACTGCTGTGGGTGAGGCTTTGGACAGGTCAGTGCCTTGTCAGCAGCCCCTGGCTGTGTAGGCAGGGTGGGGTTTGCTGTGGTTACCCTGAGGTAAGCCATGTTGGACATTATTTGGAATTGTTTTGGGGTGTGTAAGGACTCACAGACAATTCTCAGATGCTCTGTGCATATGGGCACAGGTTTCTCACATTTAATGGCTGTGCGTACAACTCATCCATGAGGAGGTGATCAGAGGGGTGGAGCAGCTCTGCTGAGAAGAAAGTCTGGGAGAGTTGGGATTGTTCAGCCTGGAGAGGAGAAGCTTTGGGGTGACCTCATTGTGACATTGCAGTACATGAAGGGGCTACAGGATACATGGAGAGATAGAATTTACAAGGGATGGAGGGACAGGACACAGGGAATGGCTTCCCGTGGCCAGAGGGCAGGGTTAGATGGGATATTGGGAAGGAATTGTTCCCTGTGAGGGTGGGGAGGCCCTGGCACAGGGTGCCCAGAGAAGCTGTGGCTGCCCCTGGATCCCTGGCAGTGTCCAAGGCCAGGTTGGACGGGGCTTGGAGTATCCTGGGGTAGTGGAAGGTGTCCCCGCCCCTGGCAGGGGGTGGGACTGGATGGACTTTAAGGCCCCGTCCAACCCAGAGCATTCTGGGATTCTGTGAAGAGTTGTTCTTTCCATCTAAATTTGACTTAACTGCCATTAAAGCAAAAATTAGTTCCCTCCTGTTTAGAAGTGACATGACAGTGTCCTCTGGTGGCTGGACAGCTAGAGTTCTGCTGGATCTGCTGCTTGCTCACTTTTTTTTTTTTTTAATTTTTTTTTGTTTGTTTTCCATTGGAATTGGAAGGAATTGTGGCATCCTTGCAAAGAAAAGGGCTGTACTTTAACCACTAGCAGTGATTTACAGAATAATATTGTGGTGTGTATATACCTTCTGCAGTAGCCTAATGGCTGATATGAAGGGCAGGACAAGTTTTTTTAGGATATTCCAGCTAACTTTCTTCTCTTTGTGCAAATATATATGTGTGCGTATATGTATAAATATATATATGTATTATACACCTGTGGCGCACCTGCACAGGGGAATTTTCAGAGGAATTTCCTGAGATTGAAGCCAGGAATTATTGGCTAACTTATTACGTAATAGAGCATAAAAGGATCAAAGTGAAACCTTCTGGCGCTCAAAATTATTAATCTATTACATGGAGACTTATTGTTTTCCCCTATATCTGTGTGTGTAGACAGAGCTTCAAGCCAGAGCCTGCTCTCCAAGAGCCCTTGACCTGCAGGGCTCAGCATTAGGTCCCACAATCTAATGCACTCTCCCTTTTAACCCAAGCACGGCTTCAATCTCTCAAGATCAAGGAATATAAACTGATTCCCTGCACCAGGGTGTAAATGACTGCTTCCCAAAAGGAATGCCATTTTGAATATTAATAGCGGAATTCAGTTAGCCCAGAAACCAAGAAAGACAGGAAGGAGGTTGCAAAGCCCATCATGATGCGGATTTTCAGTGGACCAGTGAGCCTTTCACACTGGCAAGTGTTTTTCAGGAAAACTCTCAGACTCTCAGGGAAAAGGTTTGTGGCAGTTTTTTTTGCCTTGAGGCTGTGTTTTTGTAAGCTAAAAAATGGAGGCAAAGGTTCAGCAGGCACTCCAGATGTTTGAGATTTACTCAAATAAGAACAGTTACTGCATAAACATGCAACAAAAAAATGGTGGGCAAATTCCCATGGAATCTCAGAATGGTTTGGGTTGGAAGGGACCTTGAAAATCATCCCATTCCACCCCCTGCCATGGGCAGGGACACCTCCCACTATCCCAGGGTGCTCCAAGCCCTGTCCAACCTGGCCTTGGACACTTCCAGGGATGCAGGGGCAGCCACCTCCTCTCAGCCTCTCTGGGGAACTTACCCAGATATACACATATATAAAGAGAGATATATGTAAATATATCCCAACCATCTGACGTACACTCATACAAATATGAATTTAGACTTTTAACCCTCTGAGTGCTGAGTTGTTTTTCAACTTAAAGGGAAAACCTCAAAGCTGAAGCATTGTTGGACTTGAGGAAACTCTTGTAGTTATCGACTGGGAAATGTTCAGGTTCTGGCAGTTGTCAATAGCTGCATAAATCCTGAAAGGGGATTTTCAGACATGAGTAGCGAAATGGATTTCTCACACTAAAATTATCTGAGGACCTGACTCTCATTGTAGAAAATGTTCCACTTAATTTTTGGTTCCAAAGTTAAATTGTTGGGGAATGTTGTGTTTGGCTTCTGTCTCAGAAGCAGCAATGGCATCTTTGTTCTGAACAGAGTCTGACCCAGCCGTGGGTGAGTGAAATTGTAGTTTGGGTATTTCAACAGCTTGATTTCTCTGTCCAAAATTAGAAAATATCTGCTGTGAAAATGTTGCTTACAAACACAGTCTGATTTATGAGTTTTCTGAAGATCTGTTTACTCTGCTAAGAAAATGTGCCAATTTGCTGTGGTGGTACAAAATAGTTTAAAGCCATAATTAACAAAACAAGCCATGCACATTGGTGGTTCTTATCTTTCTTGTGAGTAAGGAACACACTTTTCCCTGTGGTTAAAAATGCCAAATCTGGATTCACATTCCATATTTGGCCATTTCAAGTTTAGTGCAAATGCTGGAATGGGATCCCAAGTATCAGGAAACTGAGAGTCTGCACGGAAATCTGTTTGCCTCTCAATCTCATCCTTAAAGTGTTATGTTCAGGTAGTGATTCTTCCACCATTCCCTCCCCGATTTTTCGTGTTAGCTCCTTCTTTCATTTTGGAAGAGAACGAGAGTGAACGTTTTGCAGAAACACTTATTTCTGCACCTTAATTCAGCCCTTTTCTCCTTTTGTGTCACATTATTTGGTTCTCACTAATTCCACCATCCTCTAGAATTTCTGCTGAATTTCTATTAAACATCTTGGATGTGAGTATGTGAAAGTGGGAAGCGTGGAGAAAAAACCTTGTGGGGTTTTCCTCCAGGAGTGATCCCACCTCCCAGCTCTGGTAGATCAGGCAGGTGTCAGAGGACAGGATCCCTGTGCTCCTACTGTGCCTTGTGTGCCGTCTGCTCCTTCCCTTGCCAGCTGGATAAACAACTTCCCACCTGCTCTGTGCCATGAAAAACAAATGGATGGGATATCGAGCCTTGCTCTGCCTGGGGGAGTAATTAGGATTTATTTCAGCTCGCTCACACAGTGCATTAAGACATCCTAATATTGTAATTGCAGGGGAAACAAAGCAGCATGGATTGATCGGAATAAAAGGAATGGTTGATCAGAGGGATAAACTTCCTGAATTCCAGAATAAAGGTAACATAGTTCAAATAGCAGATTATGGGTGTGTAATGATCAGGTAACAATCACAGAATCCCAGAATGGTTTGGGTTGGAAGGGATGTTAAAGCCCATCCAGTGTCACCCCCTGCCATGGGCAGGGACACCTCCCACTATCCCAGGGTGCTCCAAGCCCCGTCCAACCTGGCCTTGGACACTTCCAGGGATCCAGGGGCAGCCACAGCTTCTCTGGGCACCCTGTGCCAGGGCCTCCCCTCCCTCCCAGGGAACAGTTCCTTCGCAATATCCCATCTGACCCTGCCCTCTGGGACTGGGAAGCCATTCCCCCTTGTCTTGGCACTCCATCCCTTCAAAAGAGTCTTTCTCCATCATGTATTGCTCAATTAACTGGGAATCCATCTGGGAATGTTTTCTGGGTCTCAGCACTAATGATGTGAGAATTTTTGCATTTTACATGTAAAACTTCCAAAGCAGGCCGGTAATATTTGTTTATTACTGTGAAGTGGTTCAAAACACAGGCTGTAGATGCTAAGGTGAAAATTGCTTTGGTGACTAACACTACATTACTGCAGAGCCTCAAAAATTAGTCATGGTTAACAAAGAATCTAAACATTAATGCTGTCACCTGACTAATTGGCTTTCAACATACAGATATTTTAGAAGATTAATTGTGCTATCCAGCCAACATAAAGATTCTGTGCCAAAAATAGCATGCACTTAGAATGGAGAATAATTAAACAATCAATATATGGTCCAGAAAGGCCTCATGTTTTATTTTTAATCTTGCAAATGATTCGTAGGACTTCAGCTGAACAGCAGAAATGCTGCGGGAAACATTCCGTGGTGTCTCTGCAACTTAAGGCAGTGACTGCAAAGATGGAGGGAGAAAACCACTGACAAATCAGCTGCACTTGTCCAAGGGTTCAAAAAGATGAACCTACAAGATAAATTAATGTAATAAATGGCATTAATGTTATAAATCATTAAAACGAATCAAATCATCAGTAGTTTTGAGGTTGCAGCTACAACAAACTGATTAAAATTCTTTCCTGAATTCTGGAACTTGGAGAGGTGGATTGAATACCTCTGCACAGGCCATTCAAAGGTTTGATTTTTAGTAGTGAAAGGATTGGTATTTAATATATTAGCACTGCTTTTCAAATGGCTTTTTTTATTTTTCTTAAGGTCGTAATACTTAAGAAAACACATTTTTGGAGTCTTCTATTTATTTGAAATTTGTGAGGGAAACACCTGTGTGAACAATTTTCTCCCGATTAGGAAAAGCCCTGTAGTTTCAGTCCTGCGAGTGTCAGTTTGGGGTTTTTTTCAGTATTTATCTCCCCTGTTTTGGCCAGTGTTACTCATTGCTGCTGCCTTTCAGGGTAATGTAGCATTGCTTTTTCATGGAAAATGTACCATTAAATTGCAGATGTCATGGATGAAAGCACTGTAGCTGCAAGAAAAGAGATTTGACATGCAAATATGTTAGGATCTAATTCCGTTCTTGCTGAAGTCAATGGGAATTGTCAAATTGCCTTCCAATGGGGACAGGAGCAAATGCACAATGTTGAAGTTAAAAATGTAAAGACCTTGCTGTTTAATCAGAGATGCTTACTGTTGTCCTGAAGCCAAGATCTGCAAAGCAGCATTCCCTGAAAGTTACTGGGTTTAATTATTTGTTTAACGATGTTAACCCAGCCCTGCAGAGGAATCTGTTCAGAGGCAGCAGAGGTCTGCTCCTGACAAGCACTGAGTGCTCTCCAGTGCCCTGGTAATTTCACGGACCCAGGGCGCTTCCCAGTCCTGTGTTTGACCACGTGGGACCTTTGATCACTTCCCAGAGGAGAAACATATGGATGGATGAGTGGTTTACTTGGGAATCTCCAGGTGTGTTTTCCAGCTGCTTCCTGACAATCCTTTGGGTTTATGGCTCCCTAAAGCAAAGCGGGAACATCTCTTTTTATGGTTGACTGTTTTCCTTGATGCATTAATTTTCAAGCAAGTGCTTTGGTCACTGCACAGTGTGTGGAGATAGAGGGACTTCTCCTGTGTATTGTACCTTGTTTGGTACATTTTAAAATGTTTTCATTTCACTGAAATGTGTAAAAATTAGGAGCTGTAGCATTCTGGTGCATGTCAATGCACTGGTTGGGAAAAGGGTGCTATAAAAGCTTTAAGAAGCAGTAGCAATAAAAAAGGAAAAGAGCTTTTAATTGGAAGGTGGTGGGCTTTAGGAGAGCTCTGTGCAAGTTTAGCACAGTGTTGATATGGTAGATCCTGGTGGTGATGGTGCAAAACACATTCCCTTGTGGAGGGCACTGCAGTCGAGTGAGGGCAGGAGGATTTGGGGGTAAATCCTCGTCTCTCATGCCAGGCCCTGCACATGCAAAGCAATGGCATTGCTCTTTTAAAGCTGCTGAGGCATTACTGGAGCTTTTTATTCCTGAAATCCTCTCTTGGACAAACCTCCCATAACAGTTTTAACCTGTATTTACTACCAGAGTCAGACAGGTTGGCTTTGCCAAGAAAGCACTGCCCCTTAAAGCACTGAGAGAAGGTGCAGCCTTCCTCAGAAAGTGCTGAGATTGATGCTGTGAGACCTAAGATTTACACTCTTCCTCTACTTTCCAAATACCCTTTTCTCCTTAACAGTCCTGTCATTAAATTCTCAGCCTCATATATCCTCTTCATTCATGGGAGGACACAGAGCCTTCTGAAACTGCACTGTAAGGTACTGCAGTTCACTTGGAATTACAGAGGTAAGACACCAGGTGTGGTTACGTTTCTCTAACTTTTCTCTGTAATTCCATGAAGTAAGAACTGTATTTTAATTTGCTTTAATAAATTATTTTCTGTAAGTGTAGTTTTAGCTTTTACTTCCTCAGAAAGTGACTGGGGACCGGGGGAGGAATATAAATAAAGGGTGAGTGACAAGCTAAATAATGAGGGTTTGTTGAATTACATGTTTACCACATCCTGATTAAAATGTTTTTTTGGTAAATTACAGTTTCCTGAAGGGGGGAATAAATAAGATTTGCTTCATAAAATCAAACTCATTATGGACATTTGAAATTATCCCCAAAGTGTGTTTGGAATTTCTATTTCAAAATGGCTTGTTTGCTAAAACAGATAAAATTTTCAGATTCACACAGTTGCCATGAAATGTTAAAACACACTTTTGGAAGAATAAAGGATAAAGAAACTTTGGGTGGTATCTCAGACAGCATTTTTGAATGTCACTGATGATCAAGAACATGATAGCACTGAGTTTTTCATTTTGACATTATGAGAATTTCTCTGGGTTTTTTTATACCTAAGTGAAAAGAGATTCGACTGGGCCTTGAAACGTGTCATATGCAATTCAGTGGTATTTTTATACCTGTCCCTTCAAGTTGCTTCCCTCCTTTATTCTTGTCTGAAGGAGGGAGGCAGATCTGCAACACGTTTCCCTGTGGGAGGGAACAGCCTCCGTTTGCTCTCTCCAGCCCTATGAAGTGTCTGTGGTTCCAGAGGTGGCTGTGGGACTGCTCTTAAGTGAATGTTTACAATACAAATCATTCAATTCTTCCCCAAAAAAGTCACTCTCAAAAGCTAATTCTTGTCTAATTCTTGTCTTCCAACATTTGGTTGTTGCTGTCTGTAATAAATGCTTTTTAGGAGAGTGAAGGAAAATATACAAATTCATAGCAAAAGAACAGGAAGTATTTTTTTTAACAGTAAGAGCAGAAGCAGAACCCTCCACAGCTCTTTGTTTTCTCTCAGGACACCTCTGTGACACAAGTAAGCTCTGGCTCCTCAACATCCCCCAGGGATATCCCATCAGGGCGTCACCTCTTGGTGTTCCTAGACACAGGTTGGCTCAAATGAAGTGTGGCACAGCTGTCCTTTTGCTCACTGGATACTTTGATCATTTCATGCAGCTCCAAGATTTCTAGACCTCGTTTCCCTTTCCCATAGTTGAAGCCAATATGCAGAAATACTGTGTGGGGTTTTTCCTTAATTTTCTTTGGTATTTTTTTTTAACTTATTTTACTATGGTAATAACCTGTAATTCCCTGCTATTTTATGTCCTTTTTTTTTTTCTTGAATATTTGTGAGATTTGGTTTCTTTTATCCTCCTCCCCAGATAACCTTTCAGTGGCTGTGGTCAGACAAATGTGAGTTGTGAGGGGATACCAAAATACAAAGGGAATCACAGAATCCCTGAATGGCCTGGGTTGGAAGGGATGTTAAAGCCCATCCAGTGCCACCCCCTGCCACGGGCAGGGACACCTTCCACTATCCCAGGGTGCTCCAAGCCCCATCCAACCTGGCCTTGGACACTTCCAGGGATCCAGGGGCAGCCACAGCTTCTCTGGGCAACCTGTGCAGGGCCCCAGCACCTGCACAGGGAACAACTTCTTCCATATATCTCACCTAAATTTCCCCTCTTTCAGTGTGAATCCATTCCCCCGTGTCCTGGCACTCCATCCCTTGTAGAGTCTCTCTCCATCTTTTCTGTAGCTCCTTCAGGCATTGGGTAGCCACAATTA
This sequence comes from Atrichornis clamosus, assembly GCA_013400975.1. Lineage (NCBI taxonomy): Eukaryota > Metazoa > Chordata > Aves > Passeriformes > Menuridae > Atrichornis > Atrichornis clamosus. The sequence continues at coordinate 31,780 of WBMZ01008590.1, read as the reverse complement.
GGTCACTCTAAAACTTCTCTTCTCCAGGCTGAACACATTAATGTTTACAATTCAGGCTGTTTACAGAAATCCCATTTCCTAACGAGCTGGGAAGCCCACACCATTTTTTATTTAAAGCACAGGAAATAATTCCCAGCAAGTGAGGCAGATCGTAGGCCACGAGCCGTGGTGGAGCTGTACACTCAGGGTTGTATTACAGTATGCTGTTCTCAGAAGACATCAGCCTAATTACTTTCCAAAAGGCACTCAAGGATGTTTGAAGCATCTTCTGCTTTGACATCCATGACGAGTTTTGAAAGACAATCGCAGATGAATGTCAAGGAAAAGAAAAAAAAAAAAGCAGGTGTTAATTTCTATCTCCACGTCTGCATGTGAGGTGCATTCTTCCCCAGTCTTGTCACTGATATTTAATGAGTGTAAAGAGTCTGATGTCTCCCTTGGTGTTGTAACCATGGCTGTGGAGCAGCTGCCTCCAGGCAGGAATTCAGCTGGGAGAGGTGGAGCTCCCTCAGCACTGGCCCTGTTATCACTGACAACATGACAGCCTGTGGGGTTGTTTTTCCTGTTCTCACCTTTAGTGAGAACACAACTGTCTCACAACTCTTTAGTGTCTGTAGGATTTGGGTTTTTTTCTTGTCCTGTTGTCTTTTTTTAGGCACTGTTATTATAAAAGAAAAACTATTACAATAAAAATGTCCTTTTTAACACAAAAACCACAGTTCCAGAGGCCACAAAGATGCTCTGAGGGCTGGAGCACCTGTCCTACAAAGACAAAGCTGGGAGTGTTTAGCTGAAGAGAAGGCTCTGGGGAGATCTTAGAGCCCCTTCCCGTGCCTAAAGGAGGCTTGGAAGGACAAGGACTTTTTTTATGGGCACATAGTAACAGGACAAGGGGGAATGGCTTCCCACTGCCAGAGGGCAGGTTAGATGGGATATTGGGCAGGAATTGTTCCCTGTGAGGGTGGGGAGGCCCTGGCCCAGGGTGCCCAGAGAAGCTGTGGCTGCCCCTGGATCCCTGGAAGTGTCCAAGGCCAGGTTGGACAGGGCTTGGAGCACCCGGGGATAGTGGGAGGTGTCCCTGCCCATGGCTGGGGTGGGACTGGATGGGCTTTAAGATCTCTTCCAACCCAGATCACTCTGTGATTCCACCCTTCCAATAAAAGTTATGTTTCCATTGATGAAGAGGTTGCTGTTGGACTGGCAGGAGGAAAATACAAGTAGGAGTTTTCACATCACTGTAACTTGTGAGTAAATTGCTGTACATTCACCAAGGCGCTGTGCTAATAAAACTGAATTCAAGTGCCCTTAATGCTCAAGTAAAATTAACTTCATTTCATACTTTTTGCACGTATCTAACAGTTTATTCACACAACTTAGATGTGGTCCTTGTGATTTGACAGTTGAACTTGAAGGTCTTAATGGACTTTTCCAACCTTAAGACTTCTATTTTACGATTTGGAGGTGTTCCGCTGTGGTTTTAGTTGGGTCTGTGGTTTTGTTTGCTTGTCTGTGTGTTTTGACACAATGGGGCAGCCACAGCTTCTCTGGGTACCCTGTGCCAGGGCCTCACCACCCTCACCTCACCCTCAGGAAGAATTTTTTCCTAATATCCAATCTAACGCTGCCCTCTGTCAGCTTGAAACCATTTCCCCTTGTCCTGGCACTACCTGCCCTTGTAAACAGTCTCTCTCCATCTTTCCTGTAAGCTCCCATCTCTCCTCCTGCCCCCTCAGTGCTGCCTTTGGAGCTGGTTAAGCCTCCAAAATTCACATTTCTTCTCATAAGTGTGGTGATGCACACAGATGGACAGCGACAGAGAGCTCTGTGAGGTGCTGCTGGTGGCCTGGCCCAGTGGTAGCAGGAGCTCCTTCCACATCTGGGGCTGAGGGTTGCCTTGCCCGGCCCCAGGGTGACCCAGAGACATCAAACTGAGCTGGTTTCAGCTTTTACCTTTTTCTGCAGCTCTCAGCTGTGTTTGTACACAGAAGGGGAGGTTGGGCATTGGAGGGGCTGCCCAGGGAGGCAGTGGAGTCACCACTGGGATGGGGCACTTCATGCCATGGTCTGTTTGACCAGGGGGTGTTGGGTCATGGGTTGGACTCGATGATCTCAAAAGGTATTTTCCAGCCTAGGTGATTGATTCTGTGGTTCTGTGGCAGCACCTGTGCATGGCCATTCCTGTGGGATGGGAGTCCAGGGGATCTCAGGGGACAGTCTCAGTGCCAGTTCCAGGGGTGTTGTCAAAAGCACAAGTCACCCAGTGAGGGAAAACATCATTTTTTCCAGTTCTTGGGATTGCAGGCAGTGCAGCATTCTTTTAGGCAGTAATATTGATGTTCAGGGAGCTGTGGTCCCTCCGAAAGCTGTGTGTATGTTTTGTGTGCCTGACCTTTTAGCAGTGGCAAATAGAGCAATGTTTTTTTTTATAAAACACATTTGTCTTACAGTCCTTGACCTGGGCTCAGTAAATGAAAATGTAGCAGAGCTGAATCCCCACAGGATCAGGAGAGGGACAGTGCAAGCGAAGGGGAAAATAGAGAAAAATGTACTGGCACTTGTGCTGAAGAATAGCAGAGCAGCAGCCACTTTCTGGCTGTAGAAGTTACACTTCTTGTCAATTATGCTTCGTCCTTGGTGGACAGAGGGTGCTGCCCATCCCACTGTGACTGTGGTGTGTGAGACAGCACACTGCCCTTAGTGCTTCCAACTTTGGAAATTAACATGTCCTAGGAAAAATTTCTGCGTCATTTCTTTTATTATGTGCCCTCCTAAGGTTACATTTTGCCTGTGCAGAGAGGGAGCAATAATCCCTCTTTTCCTTTTTCTTCACAAGAAACTTCCTGTAGTAACAGCTTTAACAAGAGCTCATAAAAGGATACCTTTTTTTCAGTGATTCCCTCCAGGAATCTTCCATCGATTATTCTGTAGACAAAAGAGGAAACTAAAGAGTTGCTATGCAAGAATATTGTACAACATGAGGCGACTAAAGGGAAATCCTGACTGCAATTTTACTAATATCAACAGGTTTTGGGGTGGCAGTGGGGCTTGGTTCTTCACATATTTGAAATCAGTAAGTGCAGCTCATAAATCCAGGGCCACTCACTCCATGCAAAAATATAAAATCAGCTGCCAGTCTGAAACTCGGTGATTATTTCATTTTTGACATTGATGTTGCTTAAAACTGGTTGAGTGGTTTGATAGTAAAAGGTTTTTCTGGAGTGTAATTAGTTAAAATCTGTCAGTGTTTGATCAAATCATGCTGGTTTTGCTGGAAAGACTGGTCCAGTGTTTCTGATAGAGAGGAATCTTCCCTGTGCAGGACCACCGTGTTCAGGTGAGGAATCTGGGAAAAGAACAGGAAGATTTGGGACCCTGGGATGAGCTTGCTTTCTTTCCTTCTTCAAAATAGGTACTGGCTGGTTGAAATGCAGTGATGGCAGAAAGGGTATTGAAAGCTTTGGGTTTCTTGTCAGCTATTGACCTTTCTGTCATGTTTTTTGCTTGGTTCTCTGTGAAATACATGCATTTATTAGCACGTTTGCTTTTGGAAAGCTGCAGGCTCTGTAACACATGCAGTTTTCACTTTGGAGCTTGTCACACCCACTTTAGGACTGAGGGGGTAGTTCAGGATGTGTCTGTCCTCTTTTCCTGTCAGGGTAAGAACAAGTAGTCTCATTTCCTTCATCATAATTATTGTGAAGAAATGGAAGTTCTTGGCTGTTGGAGAATTTTGAGTGTCCATCTGAGGGACAATTCAACTTTGTTTTACCGTGTTTGAGTCCCTCTTAAAGGTTCTGGTTTTTTTTTTTTTTAGGCAGAACACTTAAGTATTTTCCAAAGTTTTTAATGCACAGCAAAACAGAACAGGTAAGCTATTACCAAATACCTGCCCCCATGAAACCCAACCCTGGCCTAAATGGAAGAGGAGGAGGAGGTTTCCTATATTTCCTTTAAATCCATATTCCCTCTTTCATTCCCTTATGCTTTCCTGAGCGGATTTTGCTTTCTGGTCATAAGGACATTATCAGATTGGGGGTGTCTTCCCTGACAAGGGGCTGGGAGTTGTGCCTTTGAATCCCTTGGAGTGAAACAGGAAACTGAGCCCCAACCTTCCACCCTGTGGCCTGATATTTTGATATCTCCGGAGCAGTGATGTTTTAGGAGAAAATATCAAACACTTGTGCACTTTCTGGAGAGCCTGACTTAGAAGGCTCAGAAGGCAAACCTTCTAAGGGAGCGTTGTCCACCCCAAGGACAGGCAGGGATCCCAGGTTTTGCTTTTCCAGGGCTCGAGTGTGAGTGCTGAACCTCTCTGCCTGGCTCTGAAAGAGAAATTCCAGTTTTCCTTCCTTCTCCTCCTCACTGCTGGGCACCTGGGCTTTAATGTGGTGATTTACTGGTGTCCTACAAACAGGAGTGTTTTCATTCCTCGCTTCTGGCAAGTTGCAGTGTTTTGCACCTGGGGACCTCTCTGGACCAGGCCTTGGGATGACTTTAAATGTACCTGGCTGGAGAGAATTAGCACTTTATCAGACATAACTGAAACTTGCTAATTTTTACAGTGGGCAGGCAGCCAGGGGTGAAATAAGGACTGCCTGAAGCCTCTCTGCCAGGGTTAGTCACAGAACGCAGATATCTTCCTTTTTCATCTAAACTTAGCTTTCAATCTTGTGGCCTTCTAGTGCAGCTGAATAGAATATACTTTAATTAACTCATATTTTTAATTTTATTGTAGAAGAAAACATTTGTTTTCTTTTTCTTTTCAACATAAAACATTTCTTTTCAACATAAAGTACTTAAAGTATTTTATGATATTCCTGAATTTAATCACAGGTGTCTTGAGAGTATTTACTGATCTCACTAAAAATAGGAATGCTGTAATTTAGGGACTCTCTGTTAAAAAGGAAACGAACCATGGAGTACAGACTCTGAAGAAACAGCAATACCTACTGTTTTCAGTGTGTGGAAAATCTCTAATAGGTCCCTTCAGTGCAGCAGTGACTGCAGAAAAGTGCTGGCACTTAATTCTCTGCACAGGTTTCCCTGGAAAACTAATGGAGGAGGAGAAGGACTGCTTGCACCATTTGTTCCTTTCCAGGCAATTTTTCTTGTTGTTGGTTTAATGTTAGGCTTTAGCAGCTTTGGTGAAGGCTGGGCTGTGCTGTAGATTGCTAACCTGCTCCAGGAAGATACATTTCCCAGCCTCAGTCTGTCTCGTATCAGCATCAGGACCCTGCATTTCAGCTCCATAATGCCTGTGTTTCCCCAGGGTGAGCATTTGGCAATATTATTCCAACTTCTGATTTGCATGGCTTGATTTGCTTGGCATCAAAATGGAGAGAGGCTTTAAGGAGAGTCCTGAGAATTGATTTGTGCCTCGTTTTCCTCCAGCTGGGTGCATCCTTTTGAAGCTCCCTAAGTTGAATTGACACAGTACAGGCAGCTTTGAGTGCATTTGTGATCACAGAATCTCAGAATGGTTTGAGTAGGAAGGGAGCTTAAAGCTCATCCCATTCCAACCCCTGGATTCCTGGATATCCATTCAAGCTTTTCTTTAGATGTTTATATCTGTATTTTTGTTAAGAATAAATAAGCCACAAAATATTTTACCCAAACACACAGAAGTGGGACTTTCTGCACTGGCAGCTTTCCATCCACATTTTATTGATGATATGAAAGCAGAGCTGAAACCAGGTGTTAAATTGACCCTGCCTGAAAAAAAACCACCTGCAGAATGACTCTGTTCAAGTGGCAACACAGTGCTGGTGCAACAGATCCCAGCGTGGACCACACGAGAAGCTGGCATTAGGAGCACACTCCCTGCATGCCAGATTTAAAAGTTCAGCAGGTCACTGTGGAAATTTGAGAAGGTGAAGCTAAGTCACCATGAAAACAAAGGAAATGCGTAATTCCAACCGTGCTCCAAGCAGAAATGACTGTGGCTGTAGAACTGGGTGATTATTATCTCAGGTAAGGCAGCTCCACGTTTGTGGTCATTCTGTTCTTGAGACAGTATTTCTTAAAATACACATCTCTATCTGAATTCTGTGAATACATTTTGAAAATTAGACTTGGGGAGTATTGCAGTAAAAATGCTCACTCTGATGACCTTCTAAGGTGTGACTGCACAAGAAGTGCCATTTGCTCACTCTCTGAGGTGCTTTCATTGCCATTATGTAGGAACACCCAGTCCACAAACCCTGATTAATACAAAAGCAGGTTTAATTCATGGAACTTCTTCCTTTCATTTGAAAAATCAGGAGATTCCAGAGTCACAACTTGCTCTCAAGGTAGTATTATATACACCCAGTTCATGAGGGAAATCCAGGCATTTCGATACGTATGTGTGGTTCTCTGACAAATTCAGATTAGGTAGAATTAAGACTTTTATTATTTTAATTGACTTCCTTCAGAAGGAGTTCTCAGTGAGGGATGAGAGACCACAGGGAGATTCCACTATTTGGTTTATAGGAGACGGTTTATCGGCAAACCAGCCAGCTCTTGATAAAATATATCTTTCATGCTAATATTTCACAAGCCATTGCTTTTATACCCTCTAATTTATAGTAGGAGTTTGTAAGATTGAGATTTGAAATAACAGTCATTAAAAAAATACAACAAACCATTCAAAGAAAATGTCATTCCTGAAGGCTCTAAAAGCTGCAGGAGGGGTAGGTGCCACATTCTTTACTGCCAAGAGTAGAACATAATTGTTTGTATTTTGTTCGGTAACTGGGAAATTCTGGAAGGGGCTGCCTGGATGGGTGGAGGTAACGAATACGTGGAGTTTCTCTCATCTGATGCTTTTTAGTCCTTTTAGAAGCTGGTAATACCTAGATTAGTGTTGAATTCTCAAAGAGGAGAAAACCAGTAGAAAACAGGACTTTTTAATGATTCTGCCTTCTGTTGGGTTATTTCCTGAGGGGTGGTTGCTCAGCCAGAGCTGCTACTGTGTCTCTTCCCTCCCCTTTACATATCTTCTTTTACTAATAGATTGAGTCACAAAAAAAGACTCAAACAAAAAAACCCCCAGATATTTGGACAGCTTTAGCCCTGCTGAACGTCTCTTGTGCTTAGTTTTGAAGAAGGTTGGCCTTCGTGGGAGGAGAAAAACAGCAAAGCAAACAGTGCTGCAATGGCACTGACACCTTGTTTTGTGACAGAGGTAGTCAGGCCTTGGTTCCAGCTTGTCAGAACTCTCTGTGTATTGTGCAGTCGAGAGTTAAATCATAACTCAACTCAAAATTCAGGTTGAGAGTGCATGGGCAGCTCTTCCAGAGGAGAACCCCTGGAGTGGGTGCTGGGAGGTGTAACACGCACCTGGAGCTTTGTTCCCTGATGCAAGGAGAAAGAGGCACAACAGGCGCGTGGTCTGCAGGAAATAAGGCAGAGTTTAGCATGACAAAGGGCACTTGGAGTCCTCTTGGAAGTGATCAGAACTGCAGGAATAAGCTGGTGTGTTGCATAAAGTGGTAAATCAGTCAAATCTCCAAACTGCTGTGCCAACATGTAGAGACAGCTGTTGTTCCAGATGCCTCAAATGGCTGAACGAGGGAATGGTTTTCTGATCATTGCTATTGTGTGCAGAGCTCTCACATAGGATCAAGAGCACTAAATCAAAAGCCAGGACACTTTGGGAACAGGTGATTGACTTTTCAGATGAGCACGACTCGAGGAGCAGTGCACTAATTAGAGAATCCAATGAGTCCTTCATGAAAACCTTCAGAAACCATCCTCAAAACCTTCAGAGAACAGCCACGTGTAGAGCATCCCTTTGTGTGGCTGATTTAAGGAACTTGGTGGCAGCTGGAGATCTCAAGACTGCAGAAATCAGACTCCAAGCCTTGGAAAAGCTTGGATTTGCTCCTTTCAATGAGGTCTTTGTGCCCCCTGGGCACTGCCATCCTCTCCAAGTGCTCTGCCTGCACCAGGTTTGATATACTCAGGAGAAAAGAGGTGGATTTAAGGCTGAAAGAAAAATTTTATAGAAGGAAAAGGTACAGGAGGTGAAAAGACCTTATTCACCCTAGTGGGAGAAAGAAGAGATTACTTTTGGATTCTCTTTAATGGTGTTGCTTGGATCTGCTTCCAAGGCTTTGGCTACTTGAGGTCATCCCAGCAGGGAAGGATTGGATTATTCCTAGCAGCTTCTATAATCCAGTGCAGAGATGGGTAAAAATATGTTTTAGCTGTAGTATAATTTTAGACTTCATTGCAAGACTTGTTTTTCTTTTAAATGCTTTCAGTTACAGCTCTGCTGCAGGACTGATACCCTGCATTCCTCCTCTACCTGCCAGTCCCATATCCAGGTATCCTGCATTNTCCTGCATTCCTGCTCTGCCTGCCAGCCCCATATCCAGGTGTGATATCCTGCATTCCTGCTCTGCCTGCCAGCCCCATATCCAGGTGTGATATCCTGCATTCCTGCTCTACCTGCCAGCCACATATCCAGGTGTGATATCCTGCATTCCTGCTCTACCTGCCAGCCCCATATCCAGGTCTGCCTTGCAATGGCAGAAATGCTTGCAAAGCAACTCTTGGAGAAAAAAAGCTTTTGATCAAATGTTTTACTGGAATATCCTCAACATATCATTATGCCAGGGGAACTCTGGGGAAACTAGGATGGAAAAGAAATAATACTGTGATTAATTGAAGAAGAACATAAACCTTCATTTTTCTTGTTAAGCAGTCTCAGTGTTTCAAAGTTTCTCCCACACATGTTGTGAAGGTGGGTGAGTGACAGAGTGTGTTACAATAGCACCACTCATTAAGTGTTAAAAGTGTGTTTTATTTCATTTTAAATGCGTGGAACTAAGGAAAGAAACTCCAGAACATTTATCTCAGGAAATAGCTGCAGTGAAGGAGAACCTGCATTTGGCACAGTGTGTGTTCCTTCTTTTGTTTTCCTCATAAAGAGTAGATAAAAATATTTTGAATTATCACCTTCAAAAATGAATAAAAGTAGACTTCAAATCAATGAAGGAAATTTACTATTACAGATCCTAATCAGCAAACACCTTACATATGATTAATCATGTTCCACTTGTTTATGGTTAACAATTGCAGTAATTGAGTTTTAATTTAAAATGGTGAAATTGAGACTTGACATTTAGGATCTGCAAGTTTTGGAGACTGACGTTAACACTAATTTTTGTCTGAATGCAGTCAGGAATTCCCTGAGTTTTACTTTGCGTTTCTGTCTTTTGACATTTCATGAATGATTGGGAAATGGCACAAACACTGCACTTGCCTTTCATGACAGGTATTTTGCAATAAAGGTGTCAAAGGTTGGATTAGTTTTTGTATTCAAAAACTAATGACACCTTTGACACCTTTATTGCAAACCTGGTCCAGTGGCTGATTAAACAGGAATTTTGGTGTCCCATCCTAAGCCTCAAGTGCCATGTGTCACCTGTATTTTTTTGTGGAATTTCATTTGGATTTCTGCTAATTTCAGTTCATCAAATCCCTTTCCTTGTAGGATTTTGCACTCCTTGCAATCAGCACATTCAAACACTGTGCACTGTGGGAGCTGGGCGCATTTCTTTTGGGTCAGCAAACTCTTCCAAGGTTTAGTTCTCCACTCTTCTCTCATTTGCTCTGAGAAATTTGATTCTGTTTGTCATGGCGGGTTTCTAAAATTTCTAATGCCCAGTATTTGCTCCTAAGCTTTATATTTCCTGTATTTGTACCTGAATCATTATTGATTGGCTTCCATTTTTCTTTCTTTCTGCATTGAGAGCATTATTTGGAGCAAATTTCCTTGACACAGTATGTCTGTACTTAATCACTTTGCATGAATTAGAAGGATATACTGGAAATACCAAATTCTTTTGAATGAGCCTCCTTAAAGCTACAGTTCCCAAATCCCAGCCTCCAGTAGTCCAACTCTGGAACTCCTCAGCTTCTCTTAGAGTAGAGAAAGCAAAGCAGAAAGATGGGAAGTAAAGAACAAAGTACTCCTGGGGTCTTTCCTCTTTTATTTTTGTTTTGTTCTGCTCTCAACTAAAAATCTTCCTTTTATGTGGGTTGCGTTCAGAGCAACCAAGGACAGCAGTTAATTCAGACTTGTGCCAAAGGGATCAAATCAAGCTGTATTTGGAAGGGACAAGAGTTTCTTTGGGTCACAGATGAAAATGTGTTTCTAACTTGCAGTCGAAGAAGAGGAAGGAAAGTTTCCAGGCATCTGCAAGGGCAGCAGTCCCAAAAGCCTGCTCAGTGCAAGGAAAGCCTCCAAGAAATTGAAAAGGAAATTTGTCAGTGCTGTTTTTGGGTGTTGGAGAATATTGATCTCCAAGGCAAATGAAAGAGAAACAGATTTCAGCCCTGTACACCCAGAGAGAGCAATGGGAGCAGTGCAGAGTTCAGGAGTGGATGGAGGCAAACGGAAGTGGAAATGTCCCAAACACAGAGCACAGTCACAGACATTTTTGTCATCCGTACATCTGCTGTATTTGGACTTTAGAAAATGTGTTCTCATATGAGGGATTATTAATTAAAACCACATGGAGAGGGCTGTTCATCAGGAACTGGAGTGACAGGACAAGGAGTAATGGATACAAAACAAAAGCGGAAATTTAGGTTGGATGTTGGGAAGGAGTTGTTCCCTGTGAGGGTGGGGAGGCCCTGGCACAGGGTGCCCAGAGAAGCTGTGGCTGCCCCTGGATCCCTGGAAGTGTCCAAGGCCAGATTGGACAGGGCTTGGAGCACCCTGGGATAGTGGAAGGTGTCCCTGCCCATGGCAGGGTGGCAATGGGAGGATTTAAGCCAGCTGCAAAAGATAATGGTGAAGTCCAGCATTGTTCAGGCAGGAGGAAACTGGCTGGAGCCAGGAACTGAACTTCCAGAGGTGAAGGAAGTTATTTGGAACTAGAGGGACTGGGGAAAGCAGAGGCACAGAAAACCATTTTGTGCTTTAATCTATAGCTTGGAAAATCGAGGATGTGTTTAACCAATGATTGGTGAGTGGTGGCCAGGGAAAGCACAGGGAGTCCTGAGAGGTCTGCTCCAATCCTTTATTCCCTGCCTGTCCCCTTTGGGATGATGCATTGGCTGTTCTTGTTTACAGGCACCTGGCAGTCTTTTATGCTCTGTCATGCACAGGGGTTTAACAGACTAAACCCGTGGAAATAGCAGAAAAAATGAAGGCAATGTCCCTTATCTTTGCTGATAATCAGGTCTGGATATTGCAGTAATGAATTCAGTGCTAAGGCATGGTAGGAGCAAAGATGATGTTCTTATTTAGATGAGCTGAGAATTTATTTAAAGGGTGAAAAATCTTTTGATTTAATAAAAAATAAGACAAAAGACTTTTACATTTAGAATACCATATTCCCTGTATAAAAAAAAGGCTTTTATTCATTTCAGAAACAATTTGATTCAGAGAACACAGAATTTCCAAAAATGAGAAGACAATATAGGCCTGAACTCAATTTCCATGGAAGTTAATGGAAAAATTTCTGGGAATGTTATGACAGGTCCTAGAAGAGTGAGAATGATAAGTAGGGCAATTCAATAATTCCACTGGGAGAAGATCATCATCTCTGCAAAGATAAGGGTATTCATTTTCACTTGTATTTTTTTTCTGAAGTGCACTGAATACGTCTCTTTCTTCATGGCACCTGTGGCAGTCAAATACAAACCTGAGATTGGGCTGCTGGGGAAGAGCAGCAGCTCCAGGCAGCTGTCAATATAGTTCAGGAAATCCATGTGTATTCTGCTTTAAAAGGAATTGGAGAGTCTTTTTCCCCCTTATAAATAGAGAACAGGAAAGTGCAAACTTGAATATTTTGTGTTTGTTTGTACTGAAATGTTTTTTTAAAGAACTTTATTACGGTTTTCCCCTCCGTCTTGTCCCTGTGCCAGCATATCTTCCTGATCACATTCTTCACCTTCAGAGGTGGGAGATGGAGCTCAGGGGAGAGAAGACTGAGCAGCTTTTATTGTCCCCCAACCCAGAGGACCTGGAGCTGCCTCCTGTCCCTTCCCTGCAGAGGGGTGTCCACAGCAGTGCTGGGCACAGCTTCCTGCTCTTCCTGGGGTGCTCTTTGTAGCCGTTTCAGTGAAAAATCCAGAATTGCCTGTAGGTTAGAGCATTTCAGAACCTCAGCACTTGACCTCTTGTTTTGCTTTTACTAAAGGCATTCACATGAACGTTGCCCTTCTCCTCCAGATTTGGGTCCTGTCAGTACCACTTCCACTTGCTCTCCCTTTTTTGCCTTGCTAGGAGCCAACGCCTCATCCTTTGTTATGTGGCTCAGTCTACAGCCTCTGCCTACTTTGCTGCACTGCTGAAGTCTTTGCAATGTTCTTTTTGATCACTGGAGGTTTTAGTAGGCTAAAATATTACATTATTGACACACATTCTCCTGCTGGGAGAAGTCAAATGTGCCAGTTATGTGGGAAAACTAGAGACTCCAATTAGGTATCCACAGCAAGACACTGTTTTCTCTCCATTTATCTCTGCTACTTGACACTAAAGTCATAAAGGAGGTTTTATTCCTGCTTCTCCTATTTAACTGCAGCACAGTTAAACTGGAGGATTTTCTCTTGCCTTTCATGTGTTAACAGCTCTGAGAGGATTTAAAGGGAAGTTCTCCCTCACAGAGTTGTTCTCATTCATGCCTGTTACTGTGGTTTTCCATGCTGTACCTTTCATTTCCTCTTTGGCATGATCTCCATCCCACTCCCTGCAAGGATCACTTGTTTTCACTGCTAGGGGGATTCTCATAGGAGTAGGGATGTGTAGGTTGATGTCTCACTGTATCATCCTCACCTTTACTCACACCTGGGGTTCAAGGGAGAAGAGATTTCATTATATTCTGTCTTTTATTTCCTCATTATAGGAGAAATAAAATTATTATTTGTCGCGGCAGGGGGTCCAGTGCAGTTCAGCACCAGCACGCCGTGACCTTCCTGGAGGGAGGGCGTCCCGCAGGGAACAGCTCTTCCAGGGATGCTGGCAGATCTCCCTGGGTGACCGGCGATTCCAGCAAGTATAGCAGCTTCTCAGCTACAAGTGATTTCAGTTCTTGTGAATTCAGCTCCTTGTGAAATCGCCCAAGGCAAACTCGGGGACAGAGAGACAGGAGCCTCGCATGGCAGTTCCGCAGAGGCAGCCTTTATTGTCCGAGCACCCTGCAGTGGGGAGGCCAGAGGCGAGGCTCCCTGCTTTCAGGGGCAGAAGCCGGGCTTTTTATGGGAAAGGTAGGGGGTGGGATAGAAACCAGTTGGCCAACAGGGTACAGGCTATTACCATGAAGAAACAAGGCAGGTTGGGATCTCACCCTGACCCAGAGGAGGGTAGCTTATCTCTGGCTTCTCCAGGGGAGTGCAACAGGCTCCTGCTTTGAGGGCTCTCAGCCCTCCACCATTATTATTTATTTTATATATATATCTTCGAGTACCTTGCTCCAGGTACTGTGTGAGTTCTGGTTTAAGAATCATGGAATGGTTTGGGTTGAAAGGGACCTTGAAAGGCCATGAAATCCAACTCCCTGAATTGAGCAGGGACACCTTCCACTATCCCAGGCTGCTCCAAGCCCTGTCCAACCTGGCCTTGGACACTTCCAGGGCTCCAGGGGCAGCCACAGCTGCTCTGGGCACCCTGTGCCAGTGTCTCATCACCCTCACAGGGAACAATTCCTGCCCAATATCCCATCTAACCTGCCCTCTGGCAGTGGGAAGCCATTCCCTGTGTTCTGTGCCTCCATCCCTTGTCCCAGGTCCCTCTCCCGCTCTCCTGGAGCCCCTTTAGGCACTGGAAGGGGCTCTGAGCTCTCCCTGGAGCCTTCCCTTCTCCAGGTGAACGCCCCCAGCCCTCCCAGCCTGGCTCCAGAGCAGAGGGGCTCCAGCCCTTGGAACATCCATCAGATCCACATCCTTCATGTGTGGCATGTCTTTCATTTATGACAGAGACCAAATCAGCCAAGTCCCTGTGCATCCTTCTCTCTTCATGGCTGTGTCTCTGTTAATCATGCACTTTCGGGGAGGTGACTGTCAAATGAAGGCAGCAGCCATAAAAACCCTCCTCAGCTGGTTCTCGTCAGTCATGGGAGTTACCTGGTCTTTCACTTGGTGGCTGTCTGCAGTTAAATCCTGAACAGACAACTGAGAGCTGGATTTGCAGGTCAGACAAATGAACTGCCTCCCCTGGGGACCCTGGTTTTAGTTGGATAACAGCAGCTTCAAGGTTTTTAAAGCGTAGAGAGTTGGTGTAACTGAATTTTGTTGTAATTACAACACAAATGCCAGCAGTGGGTTGTGCCAGAGTTGCTGAATTGTAGACAGTTTGCTTAATTTCATATGTCTGAAGTTTACAAAGGTTGTTCTTAAAAAAAAAAAAATATATATATATATCTCTATACATACCCTGAAAAAATAGCAAAAGGAAAATAAATTTGGCTGCTGCTTAGCTTTTGCCCAGGACCTTTCTCTTAGCCACATGCTTGGCATTTTTAGAGCTGGTTAAATAGAAATGTTTCTCTGTGCTGCATCCATGTCCTCACTTCACGTGCCCTCTCTGGCTGTTCCCTTGGAGCATGTTGTTGGAAAATGCCAAGGCCAAAGACATTCTTTTCTGAAGTGAATGTTTTCATGCAGTAGAGAACATGAGGCTGAGATGTGTTTGATACTTTATTTTCTAAGAAAAGGTGAGTAAACAGGCAGTTTTTAGTATCACAATCTACCATTATGGAAGAGAGAAGCCCAGCTGAAAAGAGATTTATTACAGAAAGGACATTTGAGCAGGATCATTTGGATAAGCCTCAGCTACATGTGTTTCACAGCAGTTTATGCAGAAGCTTCAGAATCCTTTTGGAAGATCCTGTGTGGAGTATTCATGCAAAGCTCTGTAATAAATCAGAGACAAAAATATTTAGATTGGTTTCACAAAGCCACTCTTCACAGCAAGCAAGCTCTCTGCAGAAATCTGTTCTATTATGCTTTTAAGTAGCTGTGACATTAATCATTATGTCATTAATAATTTGACATTAGTAATTTCTCCCATCATTTAATCCCTTTTAATCTCTCTGCTACAAGATGCAAGAATTAAAAACAATCAGTTAGACTTGGTGTTTTCTACTCTGTCTTCAGAGCTGGTTAATTTTTAGATGATGTGCAGAAGTCAGATCTGTCAATTAATTAAGACCAGATTTGTGAGCATGTTTAGTTGTCTTTGGGTTCTCAGTTTATCACAGTGTCCTGTTTTCTTCATGTTGCAGTTCTATTTCATTTAGGCCCTTGCCTTTTCCTGCTCTGTCCAGTGTTCCCGGAGGAAGATTAAATTTGTGGTTTGCATATTGTTGGCTGGACAGGGTGAACATTTTATTTCTGGGCCCTCCAGCTGTTTTCACTGCGTTAGTTGGGTTGAATTACCCTGGGACTAGCTGTGGTTTCCTTATGGAGTTGTAGCTCTGGAGGGCTCAAAGAGAGAGGTAAAATAACTGCTGTTGTCCCTGACTTCCCTCTGTGTGGTCAGACAGGGTGACCAGAGAAAGTCCTCACTGAACAGTCTGCCCTGAGCTCCTCACAGGGCAAGCAGGGCATGCATCTTCTCCCCACTGATGGGAATTACCTGGCAGATGGATTTGTCTATGGGCTTAAAGATGGTGAAATAAAAGCAGAGTGTTCAAAGGGTGATGTTATCAAGGACGAAGACTTCATAAAATTGAACAGATGTGGGTTTAATTGTGTGGCAGCAGCTCAGAGCTGCTCTGGAGGGCATTCCTAGATAATACCAAGGCAAATGAGTGTGTGCACTGCAAGCGTGTGGGGGCAGAGATAAGGCTCCATTTGCATATTTCTTTCATTTAGTTCCCCTGTTTCCACAAGTTGCAGTTGAGGACAAGCACAGCGCTATTCTTGCATCGGCTGAGTTACTGTCGTTTAGTTTTAAATGATTTTCATGGAAACAGCAAAGCCCTTTGAGGGCTGGAATGACCATTTAAGCCACTGCATTTCCAGTGAAGGTTTCCAGGAAAGATGGGACTGTAGCTGAGGGAAAAATCACGTCCAAGCCTGGCTGCTTCCTTTTGGGGAGCCCTGTTTCTTGAGGCAGAGTGCGTTGTCTGCAACCCCCATGGGATGTTGTGTCCTTCACCCAGTTCCATTTATTTATCCCCAGCTGCATTCTTCATCCTCCTCCTCCTCCTCCTCCTCTTTTGGGTGTCCTCTAGTCTGCAGATGGGCTGCCTCCTGTGGTGACCTTGGCTCCTGTGTGTGTGGCCCACCCAAAGCAGTGTGTGGAGAGTGAAGTCACTCCGACTGGGCTGTGTGGGGACCAAGGGTCCACCACCTTATGTGCCATCAAAGCTCTGCTTTCAAACCAGATCATTTCCAGCACAAACCTCTTCCTTTGCCCTTTTTATTTACTACTGGTTCTTTCCTCACTGCTTATCCTTTTCATTCCCTTCACTTACCTTCCACTTCCCTCTTATCTCTTCACTATCAGCCATTTTCCTCAGGAGCCACGTGGTTTGCACATATCGTAGTCTATTTGCTTCCTGGCCATCCAAGAGGAAAAGGAATTTTTTTCATGGAGATCAGTGCAGGCCATGCCTTGGTTAGAGGGAGAAGGTGACAGGTCAGGCTTGGCTTAATCCCCAGGGCAGGGAAGGTGAGGATCATGCAAGGTAAGGCTGCTTTGGAGTGAAGCTCTCAGCAAGCTCAAGGGATGGATACAGAGAGCCTTTGGTTGAAAAGGGTTTTTTAGCTGATGCAAATAAATGAGGGGGAAGGAAACAAAACATGAATGTGCTGGATGGCATCAAAGGCATAAAGTCCTTGGCACTGGTGCCACTGAGAGGAGAGAAAAGTAAAATGCTAACAAGGGCGAGTCCCAAGAATGTGAAGGAAGCATGTGAAATGGGAGCTACGTCTCTCAGAGACTGACACCCCCTTGCAGGGGAAGAAGCACTTAGGAGCATGTGTTAAAAAGGTAAAACCAAAAGAAACCTAAAAAGAAATCTTTACTGTGTAGATGAAGTAAACATTGCTGCACTGTTATCCTTGCTGTTCTGAGGGGACACGGATCTAAAAAAGCTTCCAGAGTTCTTCAGAAAAAGAGAAAGATTTACTACCAATTTACTATGACATGGCCACCCATCCCTTCTCTGAAAATGTAGCCATATTTAGTTAATGGATAAAACTGTCATACTTCGCTTTTAACATTAAAGGCATGGTCTTTAGGAAAGGAACATGCTCTCCCAAATTGGAGTCTAAGAATAAGATCTCAGGATTTTATGTGATTTGGCACCTATAGTAAGTTGAGTTGTCTAATAAACTGCAGCAATTCATCATCTACTTTGGAAGTCTGAAGTTTAGTAGGCAGTCATATAGTATGTCTTTTGGTGCCTGGGCTACCTCTGGAAAAAAAATCATGGGTTTTGGAGGGGCAAGGAGATTTTGGCTTGATTTATTTGGCAACAAAATTGACTATAAAACTACTTTTACTATGCTCAGGGGACCGAGGCATAGAGATGTCATATTGAGTAATAACATCAGGATAATATCAAGGTCTTTGGTCATCTCAGTGATTTCACACAGCCAAAGCCACAGATATAAAACACTTGATACCAGTGGAATAGGACATTTCATGTGGATAATAAACACCTGGGAAAATTAATGACCTGTCTGGCTAAAGAGATAAACCCTGAGTCACAATAAGTGAGAGCACTGGAGGGAGAGCTAGCCACGTGTGTTTAACTGTTTAAGTGCTGCCTGAAGTATCACTCATCAGGTAAAACGTGGTTTGTTCATAAAATATTCCTACAGAAGAGCAAGTGCTGCATCAAAGGAATGCCCTGAGGTCTGTTGAGTGCTGCCTAATTGCAGTGGTTGATGAAAAAAGTGCATTTGTTCTAAGGTCTCTTTTCCCTGGGATGCATTTTAATGGCAAAGTGAGGAATGAGGGTTTAGAGCAGGCAGTACCCCGGTGTCTGGACCCTGTGGTCAGTGACACACTGAGAATCTCCTCACAAAGGGATCAGGGATTGCCTGGCTCCTGCTGAGGGACCTCGAGGGCTGTGTCCAGTTCTGGGCCCTCCTGGCCAGAGAGCCCTGGAGGGGCTGGAGCGTGTCCAGGGCAGGGAACGGAGCTGGGGAAGGGGCTGGAGCAGCAGGAGAGGCTGAGGGAGCTGGGAAAGGGGCTCAGCCTGGAGCAGAGGAGGCTCAGGGGTGCCCTTTTGGCTCTGCGCAAGTCCCTGACAGGAGGGGGCAGCCAGGGGGGATTTGGGATCGGCTCCCAGGGAACAGGGACAGGAGGAGAGGGAATGGCCACAGGCTGTGCCACGGGAGGAATTTGTTCACTGAAAGAATGGTGAAGCATTGGCAGGGGCTGCCCGGGGCAATGGTGGAGTCCCCATCCCTGGAAGTGTTCAAAAAACATGTAGATGTGGCACGTGGGGACAAGATTAGTGGTGACCACGGTGGTGGTGCTGGTTGAGAGCTGGACTTGATCTTGGAGGTCTTTTCCAACCTTAACAATTCTGTGATTCCATGATACAGCCACAAATACATTGAAAACAGATGAAATGAATCTGTCCTCAAGGAAAAGACTATTCAGACTGGGGTTTCACTCAGCTGGGCTTGTTCGTGGTTAATGTTTTGTTTGTTGTTTGGAAATGCCTCCTTTGATCTCCGCTGGTGGTCTTTTATGGGGACTCTCCTCACTTTCCAGCGGGATTGATTTCAGCAGAGTATTCCAATATGCCCTTCCCTGCAAGCACACGCTTGGATCCTGCTGGAGGCAAAGCTGAGGGAACTCCTAAGTGGAGTGAGAAGGACATGGAGGGCATGTCCTGAGCACTGCTGGGTACCTGCTGAACAGCCTGCTCACCTGACAGGATGTTTTACAGGACAAACTCAATTAAGCAGAGGCGAAGAAGGGGCAGTTTGGAACTCTTGCCAGAAAATCTCTAGGTTTTTCTCCTGCACAAAGATTATATTCACACTGTAGGGCATAACTCACAGGGGAAGGAAACAGATCAAACTCCTCTGTGGGTACTAAGCATGTGCAGCAATTTATCTGTTACACCAGTGGCTTTTTCCTCCTGTTCCTGAAGGTGACCAAAATTGGGTCTTTAAACGACCTTCTAGAAGACATATTTATGTCTTCTCCAGTACATGTATCAGATTCATTTTAAAAGAGAGAAAAATCTGAGAGCGGTTAAAAGGAACCTCTTGCGCCTTGGGATGAATCAGTGAGTGATGAATCAATCCTATGGGAGTAGGAGAAAATATGGACAAAATCTGGCAAAAAATAGGGAAGACAGAAGGGTGTGCAGGCACGATCTCACTCAAGGTGAAATGATACAGATCCTGCCCTCAATGGAACTAAAAATGGCTGAACCAAACTTTGACCTTATGTGGGTGGGAGAAATGCCGTAAGTAGAGATTCTTTAGATCCAAACACAGTTTTAGCTTAGGAGTTGGGAAGTTTTTGAAGGAAAAGAAACCAGGAGGTAGCAAGAGTTGCTTTAGAAATGCAGAAATGCAACCTGGACTCACTGTCAGTTGTGCTCTAATTTATTCCGTATATTTTATAAGAAATAGATGAATTTAGATTTTAAGAGAACTTTCCGTGAGGCTTGACCATTGTGATGCTCCTGATACTGAATTCTGTAGCAGAAAAGTTATAAACTGCTCCAATATTTGCATTTTTAATACCTCATTACATTTTATGAGTTACAGTTGATGCATTCCCATTTGTTATCATTTTATTTGGTCTGTACATGCATAGCTGCCACAGCAAAATTGCAATTTACAGCTGTTCTCTCACAGAGAAACTTTGCAAGAATAGCCAGGAACTGTTATCCCAAACCTCTAATTATAAAATTTATGTCAAATCACTAACAAATATGCATGTCATATAAATAATAGATTGTGCTGGGGTAGGAATACAAATAAGTGATAAAAAACCAACGCATCTTGTCAATAGACTGTTTAAAAAGGAAATGTTTATAATCAAGCACATACCAACATGACATTTTCCACAAAATTTAGTGGCACAGAAGTATTCCTCTATCCAGGGGTCAGAGAAATTGAAAATTCCCAGAGGATGGGTGCACTGCTGTGTGTGCAGAACTCTTGGATGCACTGCAGTGTTAGATTATAAAATGGGAAAAAACTCAAAAAATCTGTTGCCTTCACACATGGTCTTGAGGAAGTTGAAGTGTATAAGGGCTTGATCCAAAATCTCAAAGACTGAGAGGGAAAAGACAGGCTGGGTGAGTCAAGATCTGTAGGAAGCTGGGAGGAAAAGGCAATTTATTATCCAGAGAAACCTCAGTGGGTAGGAGAAAAAAGAAAAACACAGGGAGAGATCTGGCAAGTTTCCACTCTGGGGACAGCAAATAAGATGGCTTTGGGACAAGAGAAGAGAAATAGGATCGTCTCTCCTATCAAATCAAACAATCTATTGCTGTTTTCCTCTGCCTTTAACAAAGCAGCAAACTCAGAACCAAATAGAGCCAACAAAAGTTCAAGGGCTCTCCGGAGGAGGATGAGGGATGCTCATCTTCAGTCACGACAAGTCCCTGGGTCTGTCAGTCATGCTGGGTGTGTGTGAGCTCAGTCAAAGGGCGCATCGAGTTCCTGGGCTGACTCTCTTGGCAAATAACCTGATTTAGCAATTTTTTAGTTTATTTTCTCAGTTCCAGATCATGGCAAGTTATTTCTCACCATGAAAATTCTGCTTGCAAAAAACGTGTAAATGCTAATTGGCCTTTGAGTTTCCTAAAGTCCTTGAAGATGGATTATTGGGAGTGATTTACCAGATTTGCTTGAATAATTCAAATTCCAGCAGTGCTCTTCAAAAGTTGCCAGACTGCTATTCTTTCATTTATTTGTATTCTTTGAGAAAACCACTGGCGATTTTGAGATTATTTAATTCCTTTGTTTGTTAGGAAGGGAGAAAAAAAAGCTTTTGCCATCAGCATTAGATTAATTTTACAGAGATGCGGAAGCTGAAACCAGAAAGGAGGATGTGATTGTGCAGAGCTATAACTGGCCATTCCTTCTGTAGTTCCCCACGGGGCATGGTGAAAGGATAAATGGTAGTATGAAAAAAAAAACCAAACCCAAAGCAGAAAGTCTTGCCCATATGTAGATACATTTCCTTACCTCTTGGTTTGCCTGTGGCTCCTGAAGCAGCACTCTCGCGAGTGATCTTGTCCCTGCAGCACGTGTGCTTGGGGCTGGGAGATCTCAGATGGCGTGACGGAATCAAGGGCTCATTTTTCTGCAGTGATAATTAAATATCCCAAAAGTATAGCTCACATTCCAGTTGTGCCCCGAGGCTCTGTTCTTCAGTGCTTTTAATGCCAATGGGACTTTTGTTCTCCCTGTGATGAGGTGAAATGGCTCAAGGATGAAGCTGGTGCCTGGAATCTGTTCTTCCACACTCAGACCTTTTCTAACCAACACAGATTTTTGTCCTTGCAAACTTCTTGTCCTCACAGTCACAGTGGGTGGTAATTGCTTGAAAAAAAAGGTGGTGTGTTGTTCAGGTTGCTTTAAAAATTAAACGAGAGGCATTCATTATGTTATGGTTCACAAATTTAAGAACTAAACTCATATTCTCTTAAAACTAATCCTTTTTATTGTGCCAGGTATATATTCCCTGGTATATCTATGAATTCAATTTGCATCCAGTTTTCTGGCTTTAAAAAAAGATAAAAATTATTAAGAGTCACTTGAAATTACATGCAGATAAATGAACCGTAAATCTTTGCTATTATAGCCAATTAAGAATATTACCAAATGGTCATCTTAGACATTTTTATGCTGCTCTATTTATGTGGCTGTTGCAGAGACTGGAACTGCCAGTGGAAGAAGGATTTTTAAATGCTCATTTGTTTCTTTAGGCTGAAAGTGACGCTTTGCAGAGGATGCTTGAGCTTTCCAAGGATTTGCTGCAGTTAACAAGGTCGTTGAGATGTCTCTGGTTGAGAAAAGCAGGAATCTCCAGTGCGTCTGGACAGTGCATTCACAGAATCCCAGAGTGGTTTGGGTTGGAAGGGATCTTAAAGCCGACCCAGTCCCACCCCTGCCATGGGCAGGGACACCTTCCACTATCCCAGGGTGCTCCAAGCCCCGTCCAACCTGGCCTTGGACACTTCCAGGGATCCAGGGGCAGCCACAGCTTCTCTGGGCACCCTGTGCCAGGGCCTCCCCACCCTCACAGGGAAGGGTTTCTCTCCAGTATCCCACCTAACCCTGCCCTCTGTCACCTTAAAGCCATTCCCCCTTGTCCTGCCACTCCGTGCCCTCCCTGGCCTTTTTGCACAGCCTCCTTTAAGTCCTGGAAGGGGAGAAATGCAGAAATATGGAAAAATGCAGATCCCTCTGCTTAAAATGGGTTTGATTTCAAAGTGCTGAGTGTCAAAGGGAGTAGCTGCATCTTCAGCTGGTTTGAATCACTCAGTAGGCCCCCAGCTGATTTTACGTTAGGTAGTTTTTATAATTCCTTGCGTTATATTTCTTAAGTTCTGGAGGAAAATCAGATTTTAAATAGACAAGGTAGAGAATAATCAATTGCTCACTAGAGTGCCTTGAACTCAATGTCAAGAGTAGGGATAACCTTCTGGGACATGGAATAGTGGAGGTCATCCCATGTTTTCTGCTGTTTATTATCCATTGGCAGTAACAGGTTAGGAGTGTCAGGAGTGTACAAACACAGAGCTGAGAAACTCAAGAGAGTTCTCAGAGAGAGAGAACTCTGCTTAAGGCTGCTGATGAGAAGGGAATTCAAGAAATTCCAGGATGAACTTTTCTACTGTGACAGGAGCAGACTCCCTGACAATGGAGATTTTTAGGAGGGTTTTGATCTCTCAGAGTCAATATTAAATGTCAGTGTGAAGAAGCTTATACTGCCAAATTGTTCATGATATATTTACTTTCAAGTGTCTTCAGTTTTTAGGCCTGGCAGAAGCTTTCATGAAGCTTGAGTTAATTTGCAGCCCGTTGGTTCTAATTTGGTACCACGGAGTCAGCATTAATCCTTCATGTGCTCCGTGATAAAGGCCTTTAGTTCCCAAGCTTTGACTGATGGCCCGCACGTGTTCGGCACAGACACAGTGGGAGAATAACTTCCTGCTTCTCAGAGACTCTATTAATCTTCAGTGGGTACTGTTTTCAATATTGATGTCCCTGCAGAAATAAATCACAGCTTTGTTCAGCAGAACCTCGGTGTGAAGTCAGCCTCAACAACAGAAGCAGCAAAACAAATGCATCACCCACAGGGGCCTGGAGCTGTGGGAGCAGCAGCAGAACTGCACAGATTTGGGCAGAACCCATCCCTGAGATGGAGTGGCTTTATGTCATGTGTAAATATTGCCCCACGTACTGGTAGTGTCTCCTTGGGAATTGTCCTCCACGATTTCCTTGGAGGCTCCAATTCCAGCAGAGGGTGTTTTTTTTTCCGCTCAGTGAGCGTGCCAGCACAGACAGCAATATTTTGTTTGGGTGTGGCAGACTTGCACACACCATCAGCTGGAGCTTGTCTAGTAAATCCAAAAGTGGATCACTAGTGACTCCCTTGTTGCCCTGGGTAAATACCCTTGCTTGAAAGAACAGCGAGGAGTTCTATGTAGGATCAGGCAGTTCCCAGTTGTCAGGTTTATTAAACAAGTTTTCTCTTCTCCCAGACCAACCTGCAGCTTCAAAGGGCTCAGGCAGGAGACTGCAGGTGCAGCTCTGACTGCAGGTGCAGCTGGATCAGCCTGGGGATCAACAGCAGCAGATCCAAACTTGCTTCCAACACCTCCCTGCAGCATGGCATTCAGTGCAGGCATCCTAAAATAGCAGTAAAAGGGGTCCTGGCTCTGGATCCTCTTTTCTGTGGAGGAGGACCCTGCCAGTGCTGCTGGAGTGCCAGAGACAAGTGACTGCTGCAGTGCTCAGGTCTGATACAGACCCCCAGAAGAAGCACAGCAGAATCATTAAGGCTGAAAAAGGTCAGAATCATCAAGTCCAACCATCAACCAGCACCACCACTGTGTTCTCCACCAAACCTTGTCCTTGAGTGTCACATCCATGTTTTTTGAACACTTCCAGATACAGTGACTCCACCATCTCCGTGGGCAGTCCATTTCATGCTTTACAACCTTTTCCATGCAGAAATTCCTCCTGGTGTCCAACCTGAGCCTCCCCTGGCACAGCCCGAGGCCGTTTCCCCTTGTCCCGTCCCTGTTCCCTGGGAGCAGAGCCCGACCCCCCCTGGCTGCCCCCTCCTGTCAGGGGCTTGTGCAGAGCCACAAGGGCCCCCCTGAGCCTCCTTTGCTCCAGGCTGAGCCCCTTGCCCAGCTCCCTCAGCCTCTCCTGCTGCTCCAGCCCCTTCCCCAGCCCCGTTCCCTTCGCTGGACACACTCCAGCCCCGCCGGGGCTCTAGGGCCAGGAGGGCCCAGAACTGGACACAGCCCTCGAGGTCCCTCAGCAGGGCCAGCCCAGGGGACGGGCACTGCCCTGGGCCTGTGGCCACCCCGTGGCCGGCACAGCCCAGGGGCCATTGGCCCCTGGCCCCCCCGGGCACCCCTGGGCTCATGTCCAGCCGCGGGCACCAGCACCCCCAGGGCCTTTCCCGACGGGCACTTTCCAGCCCCTGTGCCCCAGCCTGGAGCTGTCGGGGCTTGGGGTGACCCCAGGGCAGGACACATCACCTGTAAATTCACATCTCTCAGTGCTCTTACTGGCACAGGGAGCTCATTATGTTACTGGTACTGAACTTCATTTACAAAAATGTCTGACTTTCACCTCTCTCCTTTAAAATACGCCTTTGGATTGTCAAAAAAGAGCTGGAAAGGAACCTACAGTGAGAGATTAACTCAGCAAGGTGAAGCACCAAATGTTCATCAAGGCCAGGTTGGACAGGGCTTGAAGCAGCCTGGTGTAGTGGAAGGCGTCCCTGCCCAAGGGATTGAGATAGCCTTTCAGGTCCCTTCCATCCCAAACTATTCCGGGATTCTATGATCAGATGCCACATGTTTTCCTTCCAGGTCTACCCCTCGTGCCATAGTGCAGGGTGGGGGCTGTGATTATTTTCTGCTGTCTATTAAGCAAAGACTTGTTAGTTCAGTCAAGATTAAGCTTCCCAACAGTGAAAATGAATTCAAGCAACCTCAGAATTCATTTTGTATTGTTTAAACATTTTTTTTTAAAGCATAGACTCACTACCAGTAAGGTGTCTCTCTGTTTTCCCAGAGTTTCTCTAACACACTGCCTTTTCTTCTGCTCTGACATGTACTAAAATTAAAAATTGTATTAATTCTTGTTAACAGCATTTCAAAGATATGCTGAAGCACTGCAATTACACAGGAAGTAATATATAGCACTTTTAAAGGTCTACAAAAATGAAATTCTAGTCTTTCAGAACAGCTAAAAGCCTTGAAAACACGAACCATGAAGGTTTAGAAACAATATAAAGCCTTAAGAAGGTGTAATTAATTAAAGAGCACTTATAATTTCATACTTGAGCAGGGTATCATCATTTTTAGTGGCTGGAGAGGTTTGATCCTGATTTACACTGAGTAGATCTTTCCTTCTTGTTTGGGAAGTCGTGGGACCTGCTCTGCAGGAGGTGTCCAAGCTCAGAACTGGGTGTAGTTTCCCTGTGGTTCCCAGGTCAGGGCTGGATCCCCCCAGGCTTCCCGGGCTCCTGATGGAGGAAAATACGATCCTTCTGAGTGTTTTTCGCAGTGGGAGCCTGGCTTCCATCGGGTGGGGGTCGTGGTGTTGGCCAGAAAGCAGAGGGGCAGGATGGTTTAGGTGGAGGATCGTGTTTTATTGAGTTCTTCAACATATTTTTATTGTGGGCATTGGGAATGGAAATTCCTCTTGCTCTGTAGGACAGCAGGACCTTAAAGCCTTGGGATTCCAGAGGTGGAGTTTTCCTCTGTTATAAAATGCTATGATCTGGTCCATCTGAAAAGGGGTGCTTAGGATGTTTTGCATGCTGTGATTGTATCCACAATCTTTCCAATTTCATGAAGTACAGGGAAAAAAATACAGTTCTGAGTTAGGGAGTTATAGTTTAAATCTGCAGCACTCAAAGGATCAAGTCTTGAGGTGCAAAACTCAGGCAAGAAGTTAAAAGCAGAACTGAAATTCCAGGAGGTCAGAGACAATGCAGCTTTTTCTGCACATCATTTACTTCCCTTGATACACGGTCCGTGCTTCCAAATGAGTTCTCCCCGTGGCGGTTTTTTTAGGAGAGAAGTTTATTTTCTCATCATGAAATTAAGGTTGAATCATTTTCTGCCTACTAACGAGGTGAAACTTACTTTACCTTTCCCTCCTGGTGAGTGCAGGTAGACAGAGGCCTTGCTAAGTGCTAATAAATTTGGTTCTTAATTTCAGCAAATTCCGAATTCAACAGTTTCCGAATGAGGATGTGCTGAGGTAAGAGACTTTACTAAAATATGAGGAGTTTAATTGTATTAAGTTCTCACCTCATTAGATATGTTGGAGAATTTGCCAGAAGTAAATGCTGTTTCCTTGGTTTCAGAGTTATTTAGTGGTTAGCTTGGAGTAAGGGCTTTAGCATTCCAATTAGAACACAGATACATTTTTACACTTCTGTAGTAAAATGATTTAGTATGTAAAATTAATCAGGCCTGCGCTAGGTTTCTCTTTGCATTCTTAGGTTTATGGCAGGGCTGTGTGAAAAAAAAAAAAAATATTATAGTCACTAGCATTAATTTTTATCTGTAATGCGTGTTCATATTAAAGAAGAGAGCATAAACACCCCAATGCTACTTGCAAGTGCAGCTTTTCTCTTTCAAAGAACCTTGGCAAGTGTGTCTGGCAGCAGCCCTTGTCTTGGAGAGGTCTGACCAGAGTCATCTTATTTTTCCTCTACCTGGTAGAAGCGGAAAATACAAAAATTACTGGTTATTTCAAAGGAAAACACAGAATAGAGGGAATAATGTTGTTTCTGGTTCTCCTTTGGTATTTTCTGACTACATCCTTCTTCCCTTGGGAGAGAAATTCAAGGCATTCAATCCATCCCCAGAATTTTCTGTTCCTCGCTCTTTGACAGTGTTCAAGCCTTTGACATAATTCCTGTTCTCACTCAGTTGTTCTGGAGCATTAGTGATGCATCCGTGTATCAGGAATTTATTTTGCTTAATGGCTTTGTTGGCTGCTTTCCTGGTAGGAGAAGTGAGAAATATGGACATGAGCTTTGTAGTAGGGCATGGGCTGTGGTTGTTTCTTGGAAGACCTGAGAGCCACAAGCAGAAATCCTATTGCCTTTCACAAGGCTCACAAATTTCTTGCCTGTTTTCATAGCTTAGTACACATCCCAGCTTCATTTAATGAGTTTTATCAAAACTGGGATGAGATTCATGGCTTCTTGAGGTGGTTGCCCACTTTCCCCTGGCTGGGAGACTTTGATTTTTTCTTAAAATCTCCTGCCTGCACTGCTGAAATTTCATGCGTGCGTGAAATACTGGGGAGGGCAAAAGGGTGATAGCAGAAGGGGATAGCACTCAGGGCACGAGGCTTTAAGGCTGTAATGAAGACTCTGATATCAATGTGAATGAAAGGATACTCAGATCCCAGGATTTCCAGGCTGTTGTGAAGTCTGTGGATCCCTGTAGCCACCCTGCTCGCCCTGTGCTGACACAAAAGGCTGCTCTCTGACCTGGAGGTGAAGTTCTCCTGACGTGATTTGTATGTGATAGCTTTGAAAAAGTAGAGGAGTATTTTGAGAACCCATGGCCAGGTTATTTCCTGTCCTTGGGTTGGTTTCTGCTGCCTGTCACCTCTGCAGCTCTGGGTTGATCAATCCAATGGACAACCAGAGTCCAACAACTGTTGGATGGATAAGGAAGTGGTCGGATGGCCACATCCAGAGGGTCATGGTCAGTGGCTCAGAGTCTCAATGGACATCGGTGACCAGTGGAGTCCCTCGGGGTCCCTGCTGGGACCAGTGCTGTTTAATACCTTCATCAGTAACACACAGGGATCGAGGGCACCACTGCAGGTGGCACCAAGCTGAGGGTGACCTAAGTGTGGCTTTCCAGCACCTGAAGGAGCTACAGGAAAGATGGAGAGGGACTCTTTACAAGGGATGGAGGGACAGGACAAGGGGGAATGGCTTCACTCACAAAGAGGGGACATTCAGATGAGATATATGGAAGAAATTCTTCCCTGTGAGGATGGGGAGGCCCCAGCTGTGGCTGCCCCTGGATCCCTGGAAGTGTCCAAGGCCAGGCTGGACGGGGCTTGGAGCACCCTGGGATAGTGGGAGGTGTCCCTGTCCCTCCCAGCCCAGGCCATTCCATAATTCTGTGACATTGCCTTAGTTCTAAGGAGATGCTGTGCAGAAGGGAGGAGAAATTTGTAGAAGGACAAAAAAGGCAATCCTATTTTCTCTCCTTAATTTTCTTTTTTTCTGTCTTTCTCAGACACTTGTCCTAAGTTGATAGTGTGGTCTGCTTTATGCAAGGTAAAACAACATATTTTCCAAAAGCAGTCTCCTGCCATGTGTTGTCTGGAAACTCTGTGTCTCACTTAATGTATAATTACATATGTGAATTCCAATAAATTTGGGTTGCTGTATGGTTTTTGTTCTCTTTCAAGGAATGTAAAGCAGGATTTTAAGACCGAAAATACCCATTTGGCCTGTTTAAAATTCTTGCTGTTGTAGTAGTAGAGGAAGAATTGTTTAAGGTAGCATGTTAGAGATGTGCTGCTTTATAGTCTTTGAACAGAAAAGCTTTCCTCTAGCAGCAAAGCAGAACCCTCTGAATAAAATCCTTGTCCAAAATGGGCAATTCCAGGGAATGCTGGCACAAGCGACAGATCCCGCCAATCTGAGGGACTGTCCCACTAAGTGTACAAGTGTCTTTTGTGTGGAAAATTTATCTTCTGTGAGCTGTCACCTTGTGGAATAGGAAGTGTTACCTTAATTGAGATTGAGTTAGAGATCATGGGGGTGTTGAATGGATGTCTGTACAATTCCTGGCTTTCACCTCTGCCAGACAAGCAGAGGGAGTGGTCTGTTAATCAGAGTGTGTTTTGATGAAGTGAGCATTTTTCCGAACTGATAACATGGATAAATATCATTGTGAAATCTTGGTTAACAATAAGCCAGTGTTTTTCTCAGAGGGTGTTTTCTGTAAAACAACAAGTATTACTCAGTCACATTTCTTTGAACCACACTTGGTATTTATTGAGCCTGTTACTCCCTTTCACAGATTCTTGAAACAATAATTTCTCCCCACTTTATGCTGAAGATTTATAGTTCCATAGAATTGTGGGAGGGACTGGAAGGGACCCCCAGGGATCATCCAGTCCAGCCCCTGTCCCTGCACAGACACCCCATCAATCCCACCCTGTGCATCCCTGGCAGCGTTGTCCAAAGGCTCCTGGAGCTCTGGCAGCCTTGGGGCCGTGCCCATTCCCTGGGGATCTGTTCAGTGCCCACCACCCTCTGCGGGAAGAGCCTTTTCCTGCTCTCCAGCCTGACCCTGCCCTGGCACAGCTCCAGCCCTTCCCTGGGTCCTGCCCCTGCTTACAGAGCAGAGATCAATGCCTGATATATCAATATTTTAATATATCAACTACTTTTATGGAAGTAACAAAACCCACCACTGGCTTTTCAGAGATTTTCATAGCAGATTTGTTGAATGGTTATAGCAGAAAGTAGGAATAGTCCCTGGCTGGGCTGTAGCTAATAAATGTATATATTGGTGTCATTTGCTATGCTCTGGTTTCTTCGAGGAGGTCTTAGCAGTCATAATTAATTCCGAAACCAACCCATTCCTGAATTCCACATTACATGGCTGAGAGTTTTTCTCATTTTTGTTAAAAGAATCCAATTTAGTTGTGATTGACCTTTGTTCCTTCCTTATAGCAGAAGTTATTTGAGGAGCAGGTTTTATCTGAAGCTAATGTATTTGATGTGTTTAGGGAGAAATTTATAGGGAAGCTTTGAAAAGGCTGCATAAAAATTATGGATCTGAAAACATCTGAGGCATTTGGTGCATTCTGGTGTGGGTATTTTAAGGCTGTGGCAGGGTTTGATTCAATCTGTTTTCCTTAGCTGGTAGAAATGAACACCCATATTTAGCACCGAGTCCCACTTGGATTGCTTTGAGGTTGTTTATTTTTCCTTGTTTTTCATCTCACCTCTTTCCACACTTAAGAATGAGGTGGTGTTGCAATGCTGGCAATATTGCCACATGTCACTTTAGTATTATTTTTAAAAATAACCTTGTGTCACAAGTTTATATGGGGCTCTTTCATATAAATAAGAAATATTTGCTTCCCTGAAGGGTTCAAATAATGGACATATTTGCAATGTGTGCAGGTATTTAGCAGGCATGGCACATTCCTGCATTGAATGGGAGTGAAATGCCATTGAGAGGTGTGATGCTGCTTCTGGAAAGCTACTGGAGCTCTAGAAACTTCATTTCATCCAGCTGACTGCTCCAGACTTGGCCAGGAATTCAGAACTGAGAGGTGTGGATATGTTCCTGTCTATCCCTTCCTTTTCTATCTGTCCCCTATAGGGTTTTTCTTTATCCTAATTAAATGTTGGCTTTAGGTGAGGGTTTTGTTCCAACCTGTAACACATTTCAGGTAGTGAAGTTAAGGCTATATTTTATACTTGATGTATGGAAATTTGGCATGTGTTCTTTAGGTTGTGACAAAAAGAGATGCTCAGCATCTCATCTGATATTTGTGTCACTGCAGAAGCAGAGGTGCTTTGTGAGTTGTGCCAAGGGCAGGCACAGCTCCCCACCGATACAGGCAAGTGCCAGTCTGGTTATTTTCCTGTGCGGAATTAGTGCTGCATAGTCACAGAGACAACAGAAATGCTCAGAAAGCAGCTTTCATGTAGAAACTTAACAAGTGCTACCTCCAGAAAAACCAAACCACACCAACTTCCTCCTGCAAGAACAGGTACCCATGTTTTCACCCTAAAAACACGGTATTAAACCCCCCCTCCGCCGGTTAAAAACATCAAACCAAATAAAAGTCAATACTATTTCCTGGTTTGTTTAAAACATGCTGTTTTACTGATGTACTGAAATGCCAAGCTCCACGTGAGCATCATTCACACCATGCACCATTTGGGCAGGCTGGCAGGAGGGAGGACAGTTTGCCACCACTGTTCCCACTGCTCTTTTGTGGAAGAATGCAGCTCTTGGCGTTTGTTCTTTTCCTGAAGGACTGCTCATAACACACCTCGAGATTCTCTCCCAACTGGGTTCCCCAGCTCCAGTGAACTCTGTGCACTGGTGCTTTTCTCACACATAAAGGGGCAGAATTCTGTGAAAGCAGGACATTGTCGTTGTTTCCATGAGACATTTGCCAACAAATGAAGGATGATCTTCAGGTTCTTTTCAGGAATGCAATGTGAAGTTCCTTCCTTCTGGATTGCAGGTGCAATCAGAGAATCACAGAATTATTAAGGTTGGAAACAACTTCCAGGATCATCAAGTTGAACTTTTGACTGAATCCATAACATGAAGTGCCACATCTACTCATTTTTGGAACTCTTCCAGGGATGGTGACCCCACCAGGGACGGTGACCCTGGGCAGCCTGTTCCAAAGCTTAACCACCCCTTCAGCGAATAAATTGTTCCTAATATCAAACCTTAACCTCCCATGGCACCACTTGAGGCCATTTCACCTTGTCCTGGTTCTTGTTGCCTGGGAGTGCCAGGGCTGGCTCCTGCCTCCAGGAGTAACCAGTTCCCTTCAGAAATGATCCAAGCTTTCATTTCTTCTGGGAGTGGTCCTGGAAAGGGAATCTCCTGGGGTTTAACAA
>WBMZ01008589.1:0-29162 GCA_013400975.1 Atrichornis clamosus | reverse complement strand
GGGGAGGGAGCGCCCGGCGGGGCCCGGGCGGTTCCGGACACGCGGCCGCGCCCCGGCGCGGGGGTCTCCCCGCGGTGCGCCCGGGGCGGCGGCGTTCGGCTTTTGTGGCTCCCTGACGAGCTGGGAATATATGGAAAAGCTGCATTCCCGCTGTCTTTGTCTCTTTCGGACCCTTTTTCCTCCCAATAACACGCGGGCCTTTCCCACCCCGTTATTCCAAATATCCTTCATTTTCCTGCGCGGACGGTCATTGGCATTAAAACTGCTGAAATCCCCCGAGTCTGTCAGGAATTTTATTTTAATGCGTTTGAAAGATGGTTATTGTTTATTGTTCCTTGGAAGGGAGCCCAGTGCAGGAGGATTCATGGAGGCAGCCTTTGGATTACAGCTGTGATGGAATCCACATCTGCAACAAAGCACCGGGGTTTGGGGGAATGAGGGTCAATTGTGCATTTTTGGAGGCTTATTTTGCTTATATTTACATTTTTAGGTAACGGCTGTGATTGAAAATAATAAAAGTAAGATAGATTAAAATACTAATATAGTATAAGATGGATGCAACATCCCTGTCCAAGGCCAGGTTGGATGGGACTTGGAGCAACCTGGGATAGTGGAAGGTGTCCCTGCCCGTGGCAGGGTGGAACATGCGGCCTTTGGCATAAGGAACAGTGTGTGGATTCAGGGGACAGGCCTTGTGTGAGGGAGCAGGAGCCTGCCAGGCTATCATGGAGACAAAGAACCCTTTCTGCAAAATATCTGTGTATTTTTTTTAAATAAATATTCCTCAGTAACTGTGGAATATTTTCCACCAGCACTTTTGAACACTGTGACACACAATGGTGATAATGTCACCTCTGATTGTCAGCCCTGACTATAAGGACATTTTTAATTAAAGTACTCACTGTGTGATGTATCAAAATGGGCACCTCTGGGAGAGCCTTTCTAAGCCTTTTTCTTTCTTGAGTCACAGAAGCCTTTTGCAGTTCTGCAGCTCATCTCCCCAAAAATGTGAGGCACTGCAGCTTCCAGAAGGAAACATCTGGGCTCAGATATCCTGTGTTAAGTACATTGAAATTCCCACAGTGTGAGCACACAATGGGACTTTGCCATTGAGGAGGAAGAACCAGGCTGAAGGACAATCTTACCCTGCTTAAACCCCCAAAGTGAGGGGTTTCTGTTGCACAGCCCCAGCACTGCCCCATCCCACAGGGGGAAGCAGCAGGGGGGTCTCTCTTCCTGGCTTCACGGATGTGGGAATGCCAGGTGCTGTTGGTCCTGCAGGAAAGGAACACTGATGACAGGGGCTTTCGTGTGTCAGGAGCTGCAGGTGCAGAGGTGGGATCTCTTAGCAGAGTGAATTCCCTGCCCTGGACCAGTAACCCCTCAGAGGGGCAGCTTTACCTGCTCGTGTGAGAGCCCAGCGTGGTCCGGGGGCTTGGGAGGGGGCTCTCTGCCAGCCTTGCCGTGGGATGTGGGAATGTCTGTGGGGTTTGGTGTGGGAATGTTGTGGGGTTTGGTGCCAGCTGCTGCCAAAGTCACCAGCACTGCTGTTTGTGTGCAGCTGTCCCTGGGATCCTCAGGGATCTCTGTCCCAGGGCCTGGATTAGCACAGCTCCAATCCCCCTTGGTGTGAATTTGCTTCTCCAATCAATATCTGCCTTTGAGTTGCTTCCCAGGCTCCCTCGGGACTCTGTGTTGTACCTGATGGCCCATTTTATGGCAGTGGCCCTCTGGAGCTCTAAGCTGTCTCTCTGCACTTCCCTTCCAGGTGAGCGAGTGCTCTGTTTCCATGGACCTCTCCTTTATGAAGCCAAGGTACGTGTGTGGCTGTGGGGGCTCTCCCTGTTCCCCAGGAAAACAAGGAAGTGCTTTGGTTTGCCTACTGTGCCTCACTCAATGGGATCAAGGACTGCAACTAAAATTAACAAAAACCTGCATGAAATCAATTTTAAACCCTGGAGCTCTCTTACAGAACAATTTCAGGAAGCCCAGTGGCACTGTGCAGCTATTCTGGTAAACTCCCAGAGGCTGTTGGAATACCTTCCAGAGCCACGTTCCCAGAACACCGGGAGCCTTTGTGCCTGCAGGGTTTGGGGCTGGCGCCGGAGCTGCCGAGGCCCTGCACGTGGAGCTTCCCCAGGTGTCGGTGGCTGAGCACAGCCCGTGGCCTCAGCTCCCCAGTGCAGGAGGGAAGGCTGGGCTGCAGGGCAAAGGAAGTGGCACTCCCGGCTCTGGTTCCCAGCCCTGGCTTTCCAACCCCGGGAAGCTGCACTGCAGCTTTGTGACCCTGCTGCCTCGGGGCTGCTGCAGGCACAGCTCTGGGGCTGCGTGCTCCCACGCCCCCTGAAAGGGAAAGAAGGGGCCCTGGTAGCTGTGTGGGTTGGAAGGCTTGCAGAGCTTCCTGGGGCACCTCAGACAGGGATTTAACTCCGGTAGGATTTAGTGTCAGTAAATGTTAATGCAGCGAGGCAGGAGAAATACTCGAGCTCTCTCTTCAGGAGAACGAGTTGTTGTAATGCTGAAATAACACCCAGGGCACTGAGAGGGGGCTGCTCTAAAGCATTCCCACTTTGGAGTTCCTCCTCTGCTCTCTGCCATCTCTAGAACAGCAGGATGAGGTCGTTGGGAATGTGTGACCATTCCCACTTTGGAATTCCTCCCCTGCGCTCTCCTGTCCCTAGAACAGCAGGATGAGGGTTGGGAATGATGCTGGGGGTGCTGTGCCGGTGCCTGCAGAGAGGAGGGTACTTGAGGCTCCTGGTTCAGTGGAAATGAACCCGTGTCACCCAAACAGGCCAGAGCTGCGCAGCAGTTGCGCTGCTCCGTGCTGTGTCCCTCTTTTCCGGAGTGGAGTGAGTGTTGCAGGCTCTGGCTGTGCCAGCTTGGTGCTGGGAGGGACTTCCCAGCTCACTGTTTATATTGAGGGGATCCTTCTGAGTTCCTGCACTGGCAGAATGAACTTGAAGTTTAATTTTAAGAGGTTTTATTTATTTATTTTAAAGGGTTTAATTTCAAAAGGTGCTTCGTCAGTAGTAATGAATAATAACCTTGGCTTTCTTCCTGCTCCTTTGATCTGTTTTTCTCCTGTGGTTCTCAGCCCAGCAGTTGTTTTGTTCCTGGCCACATCCTTGGTGTCCCGCAGCAGCTCTGTGCTGGAGCAGGGTGAGGGGCTGTTTGTGCATCTCTGCAGGGCTGAGTCAAAGCAGAGCCCCCTCAGGCCCTGCCGACCTCCAGCAGGGGAAGCGCTTCGGTGCAGGGCTGTGTCTGAGTCCCCTTCTGCCTCGTGCTCAGCCCTTTTATTCTTCCAGACGAGTAGAGACAGGCACGGTTTGTGCTTGGCTGGGTTTGACTTCAGGCTGTCAGAGCAAGCCACGGGTGCAGTGGAGGATCCGACAGCAGCAGGAGGACCTTACTCCTGGTTGCAGGTCTACGTGAGCCCGAGTTCAGGTGCCACGTGCGGCCTTTCAGAGGTGTTCACTGAGATGGGCTGTTCCTCCCTGTTGGCAGGTTTTTTTCAGTTGGAGAGGGTACAGCACAGTGTGGGCTTGGGAAAATGTTGTATGGCAGGTTCTGCCCTCTCAAATGCTTGGAGCTGGCTCAGCATGGCAGGAAAATCCCAATTACCACTTCTGTGGGTGGTTTTTACCTCGGTGGGCTGTGCCAAACTGGGAGGCAGGGAAGTGTGAGGGGCACTTCTGAACCTCAGTGATACCCTGGAGCAGCCTCACTGTGTGTGTGCTCCTCTTTAACGGGATCCTGGGGTGGGAGGAAGCTGCTGTTTTCCCAGGCCAGTGTTCCCATGGACATACCTGGGTTTATTTACCTCCTCTTTACATTCTTAGCCTACAGAAAGCCCTTAAACTGCAGCTCTTTCTGGACAGGGTGTTCTCCCTGTGGCTGCAGAGCTCCCTGCTGTTGATTTTACCCTTGGAGACCCCTCTGCTCCAGCAGGGACCTGTCTGTGAGGTGGGGCTGGATGGGAACAGCTCCAGGGAGTGGCAGTGGATCCCCCAGGGCAGGGAAGTGGCTGCTTGGCTGCTCCTGGGGCACCCTCAGGGCTTCTCCCAAAGGAAGGGGCCCCTTTGGAGAGCTTTCCCTTTTCCCCACTCCACCCCTGGGTTAGGGAACACTGCTGTGAAATGGCTGCCAGAATTCCAGGTGCTTGCAGGGAAAACTCCCTGAGATCTCCCTGTCTTCTGTGGGGCTGACTGACCTTTCTTCTCTGTTGCAGTGTGTAAAGGTTGCCATAAAGGACAAGCAAGTGAAATACTTCATCCATTACAGTGGTTGGAATAAAAAGTAAGTACTGCCTGAAATAAAGCAGGATTTCCTTTTCCTTTCCAGGGAGAAGCTGTGTTTGGGTGTGAGCAGGGGGGACCGGTGCTGCCGTGTCCCTGCTCTTGGGGGACTCTCTGGGATTGACCAGAATGGTTTTACACCTGAGCTGGTGATTTATGTCACACACAGAACATTGCCCAACTGGCCATGTCCTGCAGAGCTGCCAGTGGGAATGCTCTGGAAGATTCTGGTTATTCAGGGTGGAAAGCACTGCAGTTCCTCCCTGGCAGAAGTGGCTGCCATGAAAACTTCCTTGTTACGTGCTGGTAGGAAGGGCAGCCCCTCCTGAGGTGCAGCCAGACCACTCATGCCCCGTGCCTGGCCTCCAGGCCAGGTCTGGCAGGGGTGTGGAGGAGCACAGCTTGCTGAGGGCTCCCGGCTGCCTGGGCTGGGGGCAGCCGTAGCCTGTGCTTCACTTCCAGCCTCTCGTGATAAAGTCAGCTCGGGGATTCCCTTCCCTGCTGCAAAAATGGCAGGATTCCAGGTGAGGCATGGCTGGGGATTACCGGCACCCCCATGAGATAAGTGCTGAGCCCATTAAAGGTGAAAACTCCCAGGTCATTGTTGTATTGATGCACTTCTTTCCTGGTTTTTGAATTGGTTTCTGCCACTCAGTTTGAATTCAGGAATAGTGGAGGTTTTTTCTAAGCGACTGAAGGCTCCAGCTCCTCAGACCCAGCAGTCTCAGAGAGCAGTTTCCTGTTGGGGCTGGAGTCTTCTCGGTGCTGAGGGCTCAGTCACAGCTGCCTCGGTCTCTGTGACTAAAGCTGAGCTCCATGTTGGCTGTGTCACTTTAATTGCACTGCTCCCCCTCTGCCAGAGGGACAGGGGTGTTTCAGTGTAAACACAACACGTACAGGAGCATCATTACTTCCTGCGGTGCCTTCTCTGAATGAGGCAGCATAAATTTGGTGCTTCCTTCCCTCGTTTATCCCATGAAGGGGGCCAGAAGTGGTGTCCTGATCCTGCTTTTCTTGCTTGTGCTGTTTGGGTTTTTTCTTTTGCCTTGAAGCTTCCAATTAAGGACATTAAAAGTGGCATTGCTGCAAGAGCCAGGGCAACACAGCCCTTCAGTTGGGCTTTGCACCTGTAAGGGCTTCACTTCCCAATTATTTTGCCAATATCAACAGTCAGGACACCAAACAGTGTCTTCAGCGTGGGGTGAGATGTGTCACTGCACTTCTCCAACAGGCAGGGGTGGGGTAAGTGGCTTAAACAGCTGAGCAAAGCACTGCCCAAACCCCACACTCTTTGGGTACAGCTGCAGATGTTTCTCTGTAATTTCTGGATGCTGACCTTGCCTTTTCCTGCCCCTCTGAAGATGCGGTGCTCCTGTGGCAGTGTTGGTTTGGCCACGTGGTGCCCCAAGACTGGCAGCTGTGGAAAAACAATACAGAACTCTTTGTAAAGAGCTTTCACTGATGAGCTTCAGAATACCTTGGCCACTTTTAATGTGTTTTATTTGAGATAAGTTGTCGGATTGCTCAGATGAGCCACTCTGTGTTGACGTGGAATTCCTGCTCGTAATGGCAATTTCCCCAACACCTGTTCTCTTAAATGGTTCACTTCAGATTCTGCAATATTCATGTCATCTTGGTTTCCTTCACAGACAGAAATCACAGCTCTTCTCATTACAGTAAGCTCCTATTGCTGAATTTGTTAACCTATGAAATGTTGGAATAGATAAGGGAAACTTGCTCTGTAATTTATTGTGGCTACAGATGTCCCATAATTTTGTAAGCATAGAATTTTTTCTTTCCTGTGATGCTTCCTTTGAATTAAAGACAGTTCTCTCCCTCCTAAGTTGCCCAGCCTTCAAGTTTGGGAAACTGGAAATGACTGAGGGTTACACTTCCCTGGAAAGATCATTCCAGCTCCTGTCAGTGGGGAATGTGTTTGGTAACTCGAGTTGTGCCAGTCCAGGACTTGACACAAAGCAGGGTTTGGCCCCAGATTCTGTGAAGCCTTTAATTGACTGTTGTGTGCAGAGTGCAACCGTGGAGTGGTTTGGGGTGACCCTTTGATCTCTGGGTTCGTTCCAGCTGGGATGAATGGGTTCCAGAAAGCAGAGTGCTCAAATACGTGGACACCAACCTGCAGAAACAGAAGGAACTCCAGAAGGCCAACCAGTGAGTAGTGGTGGGCAGGGAATGTTTCTCTGGGAGGGCTTCAGTCCAAGAACTGCTTCTCCAGGGAGGTTAGGGAGTTTAAAACCAAAATAAAACAAGCTTCTTTTTCCACCAAATTCTTATTTATGAAAATGCTCTTTTTCAAGGGAACAATATGCAGAGGGGAAGATGAGAGGAGCTGCTCCAGGCAAGAAGACTTCTGGTCTGCAGCAGAAGAATGTTGAAATGTAAGATGCTCTTGATTTAAAAATAACCAAAACGAAACAACCCACCCCCAAAGCCCCTGCCCAAAACACCTCCCGAACTTTTGCCGGTCAGTTTGACTGTTCATGGCTCTGGAGGTTCAATTCCATTTCTTGTGGCACAGCCCTTGCAAAAGCTGTTTCATTTAATGGTATCAAAAAGGCCTTTGTTAAAGTAATGCTTTTCAGGTGGTGCAGAGTTTAGTGCTGAATTGAGCTGCTGAGGAGACACAGCTCTGCATTTTTTGCACTCTCTTGTTGGTGACCTGACACTCAAAAAGTGGTGATTCCTCATAAGTCTTGTGTATCTCACCAAAATCAGTTTCTTTATAGGATTTCCCAGTTCTTCCAAGAACTTCGGAAAAAAGTCCTCACAGTGCTTTGCCTTCTCACAGTGCAGTTGTCAGACTGCATTTCAAGAGTCTTTCTCTGGCTGGTTTTGACAGAACTAAACCAATAAACACACTTTTTTAATGGGTTTGCATCTTAAGAGAAGCAAGCTCAGGCATCCATTAGAAAACATGAATTTGAGCTGTGCGTGAGACTTCCTCCAGAGCTCCTTGTGCCTGCAGGCTGAGGGAGAGGGGATGCTTTGACTGGGCTTAGGGCTGTGATGTGTCACTGACCAAACCCCTGCCTCCACATCTGCCCACAGCTCCAGCCAAGGTGGCTTTGGGGAATCCCAGAGTACCCTTCCCAAATCCGACCTCTGCGTGGTTCCCCCGTGAGTTGGAGCTCGCTGTGGGTTGCGTGAAGTGCTGGTGGTGGGGAGGGGGGAGACTGTTCACACAGCTGTTCTAAAAGGGCAGCACTGTGGGGGCCTCAAAATTCCCCTTTGGTGGCATTCCTGGAGGATCCGAGGGAAAGGGAATTTGTATTCTAAGATTCCTGCTTCAGGTAACCAAACGATAACGGCGGTGATGTGAGCACAGCTTACGCTCCAGGAATGTTCAGTACAACTCTGCTGTGCTGCCAGAAAGGTGAAGTTTTGCCCCTGGGCTCGGGTGACGGCTGCCCACGAGGTCTGACACCTCCCCTCACCATTATCCCCAGGTTTTTCCGTCGGGATGGAGCCCACACTGTGTGCTGCCTGGAGACCCCGGCCATCTCCACTCGGTGAGCGGGGGGTGGAGGCCCACCAGGGCTTCCATCCTGGGATCCCTGCTTCCCTGGGGTCCCTCCCTCCCTGCTTTCCTGGGATCCCTCCCTGCTTTCCTGGGATCCCTCCCTGCTTCCCTGGGGTCCCTGCAGGGCCCTGAGAGCCCTCGGCTGTCCCGTGTGGGTTTGGGGTTATTTAAAGCCAGTTCTGTTCTCTGCCCTGTCCCTTTTGGGGTGGCTTGGGTGCAGTGTGAGGGCTCTCACTGACTCCAGACTTTTGGCACTGGATCCTTCTGGAAGGTTCCAGTGCTCTGCCTGCTCCCTGCAGCCTGGAGTTCACGGACACCAGTAACAGACACAGTTTTTTGGAGCCTGGGGAGCAATTGTGGTGTTGGAAGTGAGAGCTCTGAACTCACTCCTTGTCCTGCTGGGCTTTTCTTTGTCCTGCAAACTGCAGCCACTGGGTCCCAAAGCTCTGAGACCCCTTGAAGCAATCTGTGACCAAATAGAAACGTGCATGGAAGGCAGGTTTGGTGTTAAAATATTTGTTCATCTTCTGAGAACTGGAAGCTGGAACAGAAAAAATGTGTGGTTAAAGCAGGGTCTGTCGCTGTGTGTGCAACACCTGCTGCCTGTTAAAGGGAGCTCTGCTGAATTCCAAGAGGAATTCCACGTTTCATGGGCCTAAAAATCAGGAGACACTCAGAGTCAATGGGTGCTCGGAAAATAGGAGGGGTGACTTAGTGTGCTGGAGGGAAGATATGGCACTGAATAACAAATTAGGGAATTACATCTGGGATTAAATGATCTAAATGCAGTTTTTAAAACTCTGCTTCTCTTCTAATTGATAACATTATTTTTATTTTGTGAATTAATCCTGGAAAGAACTCCCTCTCCCTCCCTGTTTGCTTTGGGTTTGGAAGAAAAACCTTTCTCTTCAATATCCAAGTCCACTGTTAGTGGCTTAACTTGGGAATTGCTCCTTCTTCCTGGAGGGATGAACTTTACCCTGCCCACAGTTTCAGCCTAAATTCAGCTTCCTTGACTTGAAGTTTCAATCAATCCCTTAACTCTTCCTCTCTCCAGCCCTTCCGAGGAACTCTGCCTCTTTCCTGGCCCTGATAAACCCAGTGCAGAGCCTGGAAACAGGAGTCACTCGAGA
This sequence comes from Atrichornis clamosus, assembly GCA_013400975.1. Lineage (NCBI taxonomy): Eukaryota > Metazoa > Chordata > Aves > Passeriformes > Menuridae > Atrichornis > Atrichornis clamosus. The sequence continues at coordinate 20,193 of WBMZ01008589.1, read as the reverse complement.
GGAATCTGTGTTGGATTTGGGAGAGTTTTACCCACCCAATCCCCAGCTTTTGAGCAATTGATCCAGGCCCTGTTAGCAGGGAGCAGACTGAGCATGAGGAGTGGTACTCCAGTGAAAACTGCCTGAAAATGGGGAGTGAGGAGACAAAGTGCTACTGAAACGTCCCTGTGCTGCTGTGGTGATAAAAGTGGGTGTTTTTTCAGTATTTTACTGGAATTTAATTCAGTTGAGTGGGATTTCTCTGGGAATTCCCAGCACTTCTGTTTCCTTGTCCCATATTCTGCCTGAAATAGCTGCACATCTCATGTAGTTCTCCAAGAGCACTTGGGAAGGACAAGACATCCCAAAAGTGGTGGATCCCAACCTGTTCCATGAAGAATCTTGCAGTATCCTGGCTCTGAAGCCAAGTCCTAGCTGTGGTGTGCCCTTAGCTAAGCACTCCCCAGGCCCCCGAGGGTCTGGGCTGAACGGGGCAGGAACATTTTCTGTGCAGTAATTTGTGTTCTCCTTGCAGGAAAACAAAAAAGAACAAGCAGAAAAGTAAGTATGTCTTCATTCTGCATTGAAGTGGGTCTCTTAGTGAAGGATTCTTAGCTGAAATAAGGCCCTCAATCTGCCCCAATAACTTCTGCCACCCTGTGCTGTCCCTCCTGAGTCTCTCCCTGCTCAGGAGGGGGAAGGTTCACACTTTTCTGCTTCTTTCAGTCTGTCAAGGTTTTGAGCTCTTGCAACTGAGAAGCAAAGTGGATCTGCTGAAATAACTTCCTAAGTCAAACTTAGGTTTTCTTGCTGAGGTGGAGGTGTGACACAGCTGCAGAGCTGAGCTGCTGGGTCCAAAAAGTCTCCCCCCAAAAATATGAGAAAGTTTGGTTCTAGTGCAGAAAGCTCCCTCAGAGAAGTGTCAGTGCAGCAGTTTAAACTGGCACAAGTGGGGCACTCCCGGGGAATATTTAAAATAAATAAAAACCCAACAGGTGAAAAGGTGACCTGAGGAAAATCTGAGTTTAACTTTGAAATCCTTCTCCTCAACCTTTGCTGGTGTTTTCCCTGTCCGTGCTGTGCCAGCTCCAGGCATTGGAGAGGGGAGCAGCACCAGTGAGACTCCCCAGCCTCCCCGGAAGAAGAGGGCTCGGGTGGACCCCACAGTCGAAAGTGTGAGTGTTGCCCAGTCCCTCCCAGGGATTGTTGGTAGGAAACGGGAAGGGTGCTGTGCTCCCTTGGGATCTGAGAGTAATTAGTCTGGCTGGGCTCTTCTCAGGAAGAAACGTTCATGAACCGGGTGGAAGTAAAGGTGAAGATCCCCGAAGAGCTGAAGCCGTGGCTGGTGGATGACTGGGACTTGATCACCAGGCAGAAGCAGGTACAGAACAGCCGGGCAGCCCCAGGCAGGGGAGGGGACACCTGAGGGTGCTGCTGTGCAGCTGGCAGCCTCTGCCTGACGTCTCTGAAGTCACCTCTTGTAGCAGCTCAGCAGCAGGTGGCTGTGGAGCAGCACAGGTGGAAACACGGATAGAGCTCTAGAATCCTGGAATGGTTTGGCTGGGAAGGGACCTTAAAGCTCATCCAGTCCCACCCCTGCCGTGGGCAGGGACACCTCCCACTATCCCAGGGTGCCCAGGTGGGTTGGGGGTTTTTAATGCCCAACTAAAACTGTTGGGGGGGTTTCTTTCGTACCCTCTAACAGCTTAACCTGCTGATTACAGCCCAGAAATGTCCTGGTGAGCTCCCAGCTATAAATGTCTGAAAAAAGAGACAACTTATGTTCGTTCTGTTTCTCTTCTGTAGCTCTTCTACCTCCCTGCCAAGAAGAACGTGGACTCCATTTTAGAGGATTATGCAAACTACAAGAAATCCCGAGGAAATACTGATAACAAGTGAGTAGTGGTCACTTCCAGCCTTAAACACTTCCTTGGCTGTTGTTGGACTGGGATTCCATGGAAAACAGAGTAAGGTTGTGAAACCCAGCCCCATGTCCAGTGTCCTGTTCCAAGACCAAGGTGATGGAGGTGTTCAGAAATCCTGAGGGAGTAATTCCAGGCTGCAGTTCTGCTTTCTGGATGTGATTTCTGCTCCCCCCACATTCCCTAAGCCTTTTCCTGAAAGAAGCTGATAGAAACTTCCCAGAAAAGCTGTGTGGGGTGAGCTCAGTGCCCCTGGGCTCCCTGACAGGCCGGGGGGGCCAGGGAGGTGCAGAAGGACTTGGGAATACTCAGCAGGGCAGAGCTAGTTATCGTTTGTAATTACCCCAGCAGTCAGCCCTGAGCAAAACAAGGTGTGTTTACTCCAAGGAAACTTTCCTGTTTGAAAGGGAGAGAGAACAGAAAGGGGAAGTCATTTTCTTCCATTCAAGAGGAAGCAGATGATTGACTTGTCAGGGTGCTTTAGCCTCCCTTGATGTAATTGTCCCGATGCCTGCTCCCCCTCAGTTGGCAGGGTGGAGTCAGGGTTGTGCTCTCAGTGTCACTGCCAATTCCTGTACAGGCAGGGGCAGGCTGGAGGCCTGCAGGAACCTGGCAGGAGAGGCCTGGGGAGGAGGGATCAGGTGCCTGGAATGCTGGGGGGGGCTGTCCCTCTCTGTTCAGTCCAATTACTTCAATATTGTGCTTTGAAACTGCTGTGAGTTGGGAAGGGTTTGGTTGAAGACAAAAGCTGGGAATGTCCCCGGTGCATTTGGAAGGGCCACTCCCAAAGTTCACCTCTTGGAGTGACTGAAAAGTGCTGCTCTTGGTTTGCCTAAATCCTGACTCAGTTCAGAACGTTTTGGAGGGAGGTCTGGAGTTGCATCCCTGCCCGGACATTTTAAGGTGTGCAGCCAAATTTCCTTGCAAGACGTGAAGGCCTGTGAAAGACCCCCTGATTTTGGTGCTCCCCCCGAGCCAGGCCTCGCCCTCGTGCAGTGCTCGCTCCAGTCCCTGGAGCGAGGCCTGCAGAGCTCTGTGTCCCCAGGGAATACGCTGTCAACGAGGTGGTGGCTGGGATCAAGGAGTATTTCAACGTCATGCTGGGAACTCAGCTGCTGTACAAGTTCGAGAGGCCCCAGTACGCCGAGATCCTGGCGGATCACCCCGACGCTCCCATGTCGCAGGTCTATGGGGCCCCTCACCTCCTGAGGCTCTTTGGTGAGTGCCACGTGGGGCTGAGCAAGAGCTCTGGGAACGGTTCAAGTGCTGCTTTCCCCCTCTTGAGGCTGGGACAGGCAGCTCTGGAGCGTGGTTCATTCTCTCCTTACTCCGTGGATCCAAAGGCTCAGGGCCATTGGGTGGACTGGGATGGAAGTGGATTTTTTTTTTAAGTCTGGTTGGTTTAGGTGAGCTTGTATATATTGGAATAGCTTCCTGGGCTGCTTTTCTATCTACTGTAAAGTTCTGGACGGAACCACAGGTTGGGGAAGTATTTGTGACAAGTGTCCTTCCTTTGGAGCAGTCCGGATCGGAGCCATGCTGGCCTACACTCCCCTGGATGAGAAGAGTCTGGCTTTGCTGTTAAACTACTTGCATGACTTCTTAAAGTAAGTGCCTGGCAGGTCTGCCAGCAAGAGAGAGGGAGTTCAGGGAGCTCAGGCTGTTGTGATGGTGCCTGTTTTCAGTGAATTGTTGTGTAACTGGCGCCTGTGTGTGGGATCTTCCCCTGGGTGAAGCCTCTCAGAGTCCCCTGATTCTGTTGCTCTGCACTGCTGCCCTGCCCCGTCTGCTCCTTGTTGCAAAATAAATGCTTCAACATTTATTTATAGCTGCTATAAAAAGCAGATGATAATTCCAGCGAGCTATTAAATTACACAACAGTTACTCAACAACAATTGAGCAAATGTTTAAAAACTGATGAACTTTAGGAATGTTATTTCTGGGACAGTCACTGGAGCTTTGCTGTGCTGCAGTACCCTGGAGCCATGGGATGTTCAGGAGCAGAGCATCCTGATAATAATAAACTACTTTAATGCGAAATGAGGGGAGGTTAAAGGTCCCTTCCAACCCAAACCATTCCATGATTAGGAGCTATTGGAAGTTGAAAGAAAATCCTCAGTAAATCCAGGGTGGCTCTGCAGCAGGGTTTGACATGGATCCAGGGAGAACCTGCCTTGGGGAAGCCTTGAGTGGATCCTGATCTTTTGGAGTAAATGCAGGTGCTGAAGAGCTCTGGCTGTGAAGTAGAAGTGTGAACCCCGGGAGCAGAAATCCCGAATCCATTCCATGGCATTTAATGGCACATAACCCTTAGCTTTGGCCATTCCTTGTTTTGCCATCGTTCATTCAGCCCCTGAGGGTCTCTCTTTGTGCAGACAGAGCTTCCTGGAGTCCTGTTCCTGTCCCTGCTCCTCTGAGTAGATCAGTAGTAAATCAATTCTTGGTACAGCAGCTGCCTGAACCTCAAATACCAGCAGCTTCCCCCTGCTCATCCTGACCTCCCTGAGCTCACCTGGAGCTGCCAGCGTGCCTGGAATGGATTCTGGGCCTGAGCTGTGCTCGGCAGAGCTGACGTGGGCAGCCGTGTGGGACTGGGGCTCCTCCAGCCCCGCTGCGTGGCGGGGCAGACACCCCTGGTGCCCGGAGCTGGTGCTGCACAGGGCATTTGGGCAGGAAGTCAGGGAATGGCTTTGTTCCCGTTGTAGGTACTTAGCCAAGAACTCGGCGGCGTTGTTCAGCGCCAGTGACTACGAGGTGGCCCCCCCCGAGTACCACCGGAAGGCCGTGTGACCCCGAGGGCCGGAGCCCCGCTGGCCCCTCCTGCACCCCGTCCTTCAGCTGCCCCTCGCACAGCGCCTGCACAGCTCCTGCACCACCCCCAGCGCGAAGCCGTGCGTGACGCGGGACTGCCGCGCCAGGCCTGGGGATTTCTTGTCCTCCAGTGGAATTCCTTGTCCCGAAACGGAAGCTGGGAGCTTCCGGGAGCTCTGGGGTGTGTCTGGCTCGCTGGTGGCATCGCTGGGATGTAAAGGAATGTGTTTGGTGTGTCATTGTCTGAACTCAGTGCTCGTAGGGCTGCTCTCACCCGAGGCTCGGCCTCACTCACCCGCTTTATTCCATAGTGACGACAGAGCCAGAGGCTGTGTCACCTGTGCTGGTGCTATTGAGTGTCTCACTCACCCCATTGACTTTTTGGTGTTGGAAGTTCAGTGTTTGGTTCATAAATGTCTGCTTTTATTGGGGTAGTTGAAGGACTGTGACTTTTTTTATATTCTAACCATAGGAAAATGCGTTCTCATCTCGTAGTGTTTGGAAATGTTGGTCTTTCACAGAGCTGTTTTACAGATCTGCAAATAAACTTTTTTAATTTGAACTGTGGTTTCTGATGTTTGTGTTTGCATCAGTTGCTGCCGTGCGAGTGTCCTGGCCAGGAGGATCCAAGGGAATGAGGGCTTTGGATCTCTCCAAGGCGTTGCATGACGTGGCTGGGCTCTCGGTAGCTGCTGTTTCCAGGAAAAATACCAGCTTTGAATCACAGATGTGACTGCAGGAAGCCACGGGATCCAGGATCTGGGACCCATCCTGTCCCAGGGCTGGGCTGGTGCAGCTGGGGTGGGACGGAGCCCTTGCTGTGGGGGCTGAGGGGCAGGAGGGTCCCACACCCAGCACGGGCTGTGCCCTCCCAGCACCTCTGGGGCTGGGGATGGGATGGCTGAGGGAAGCTGTGAGCAGATTCCCTGGACAGGAATCCAGCAGGGTCGTGTCCCCCTGTCCTGGGTGCCCTCCTGTCCTGAGCACACCCCCAGAGGGTGCTGGGGCTGGGATGGCCTGGCTGGATAAGGAGCTGTTTGAAAGAGCAGCAGGATCTGCTGTTCCATGGAAAAAGAACAATATTGAGCAATGATGTGAGGGGGGGTTGCCATGGAAACTGAGGCAGGGCCGGGAGCAGCTGCAGCACTTCCAAGGCGTGTTCCCACTAGGAATTCTGCTCAGGGCAGGCAGAGAGTAGGGGAAAGGACTGGGGGTTCCCTGCCCAGCTTGGGGCTGGAGCCCTGTGGGAGGGTGGGTGCTCCTCTGGCTCCTGGTGCTGTTCCAATCACTGTCTGCTCATCTCAATGTTGTTAATTAGCTCCTGCTCGTTACTTATCCCGGCCCTTACCCAGAGCCAGGACCACGTTCCGATCTGAACAATGGATTTATCCTTTGCCAAGTGTCCCGAGAGTGGAAACAGCCTTTGCTGTGCTTGTGTTCCCAGATAGCATTTGCACCCAGACCTGTGTGGATCTGCTGCTCCTCCTGTTGGCACCTGGGAAGCTCCCTGGTGTCCCGCTGGAAAACCAAGGTTCCCAGGGAGAGGACACCTGATGCCGTGTTGCCCCTCTGAGCTGGGAAGCCTCTGCTGCTTTCGGGGAAGGGTGAACTCTTCCCTGGTGGCCTGAGGCAGGAATCACTGGCTTCCAGGCAGCCATGTCACAGCATTGTTTAAGTTGGAATAAGCCTCTCAGATCGTGGAATTCCACACCAAGCTGAAGGACAGGCTCTGTCTCTCTCACCAGGTGAAGGGTTGCAACATCTGCCTTGTACCCATGCAAATAAAACCTCCTGGTCCTGATCCTGCGGGATGTGCATGGCCTTTCCCAAGGCCTGGCAGCTTTGGGCTTGGATCACTGGTAGGACTCCTCTCTCTCCTTAGCCAGGTCTCTTGAGCTGGATACAGGATGGAGTGAAGGGAGCTGTGCCAGTGTCCCTGTGTCTGGTTTGTGGGTCCCTGGAGCTCCCAGGGTGAGCTCAGAGCCCGTGGGTGCCCTCAGGCCCCAGGGAGGCTGGGGGTGCTCCTGGCTCGTGGTGCCTCAGACAGGGTCGCGCCCGCTGGAGCAGCGGAGGCAGCGTTTGTAGGGAAGGAAATGAAATCCCTGCAAGGATGGGGTGCTGGAGGCCAAGCCCAGTGGCTGGCATGAGGCTCTTGGAAGTGGGGCCCCTGGCACAGCACGGTGTGAGGGCGCTGGGGCAGCTCAGCTCCTGGAAAAGGTGCTTTTGCACACGGGAAATGATGGTGATGGAGAACTGCCCCTGGCGGGGTCAGCCGGTGGGAGGGCGGTGCCGTGCCATTCCCGGGGCTTTGGCCGTGCTGTTCCCAGGGTTTCAGCTTTGCGGTTCCTGGGGTTTCGGCCGTGCCATTCCCGGGATTTGGGCCGTGCATCCTGCCCTGCACTCCGTGTCGCCTTTTTCCTTCCTTTGCTCCGGTGTGCGGGTGGTTTCCTGTGCCACGGGGTGCGGAGGGCTGGGTCCACCCTCGCCCTGCCTTCCTGCTGCCCTTTAGAGCCTGCCCGGCGCAGCAGCGCCTGTGCCAGACGAGATCCCAGTGCTCCTCCATCCTCGGGGCCATCCCTGGCCGTGAGCCCGGCTGCCTCGGCCCTGGCTCCGGCTCCACGGGACGGACGGGAGAGGAGGGGAGGGAGCGGAGTGATCCCTGTGGCACTGCCCGAGCTCAGCCATGGCATCCGTACAGGTGAGTGCCTCCCCAAAAACGCGTCCCCGGTGTCCTCCCTGGCTGTGTCCTGCACGTGCCACGTCCGTGTCCCTGGGGATGTGCCGGGGCTGTCCCTCCTCGGGGCTCTGTGCTGGGGGTGCAGACATCGCACGGGGCACTGCGTGGGACATGGGGCTGGGACAGTCAGGGGGCTCGGCCCTGCCACGGCCGAGGGAAGGAGCTGGGGCTGCTGCAGCTGCCAGGGTTCTGCAGCTCCCTGCAAGAGATAAGGAGCTTACAGCAGGAATTAGGAGCTAAGGGGGCCCAAAGCCCATTAAGGCTCCGTGGGGCTCCGTGCTACCTGCCGTAGGCAGGTGCTCACCGGGCTTTCCACGAGCTCTGATGCCACACTGGGATTATGCCAAGGCCTGGCCCCTCTCACCGGTGTAATTAGTAACTGGAATTGGTGAGCTGGATGGGGAGAGCTGCAGGGAGCACTGCCAGGGATGCTGCCCTGGCCCATCACCCCCAGGACCCGCTGGTGCCCCCGTAGTGAGGGCAGCTCCAAAGCCTCTGGCTCCACCCTGGGCTCTGCTGCCTGTGTGGCCTTCCTGGGTGTCAGGAGCTGTAATCGGCTTCTCTGGGAGGAAATCAGCTTTCTGCAGCTGCTCTGGGCCACAAGGAGAGGGGGTGCCAGGGGCTGCCAGGAGCTGTGTGTCCCCTCGAGGACCCTGCTGCTGCTGCGCGGCACCGTTAGGTTTCCATTCCCATGGTATTCCCATGGCCTCACATCACCCACCAGCTGCTGGGGGCTCTGGGAGGCCTTGGCTGGGCAGCACCCGCTGGCAACACGAGCAGGTGGAGGGAGGGAGGGAGTCCCATGGGGCCCAGTCCCTGTCCTTGGCAGGAGCGGGGGGAGCAGCTGTGGCTCAGCCACTGCTGTCACCTGTAACTGGCACTGAGGGGTTGCTAAATGCAGCAGTGAAGGCTGCTGGCTAATTAGTTTGTTCTTTAAAACAGCCTTTCAGGAGTGACTCAGTCACCCGGGCTGGACAGGGACGTCGTTACCTCCTTAGGTCAGCTAATGGAGCTCCCTCCTTGCCACGTCCGGAGATCACAGCCGGCTGACAGAGCGGTGTCCCGGGCAGGACGTGGTGGCCAGCCCAGCCCTCCTTCCCTGCCGATGTCCTGGGCAGCAGAGGCTCCCCGGGTGCCCACGCTGGGGCCCCGCTTCCTCCTGCGCCACAGTGCTGCCAGTGCTTTAGGAGCAGCCTTGTGAGCAATCCCATGGATTCCCAGGGCTCCTTGGGATTCAGTGAAGTGGGAGAGATGTTGTGAGAGACTGTGGTGCACCTGAACCATTCGGTGCTGCACTATTTTTAGTTCTTTGTGGGTTTTCTTCTCACTTTTCTCTTTCCCTCTCCCTGTCTCGTGGCCCCAGGGCCTGCAGGGAAGTGTTGCCTCAGGGAGCAGGGGGGCACCAACATTTTGGAAAGTTTTAGGAGTTTTTTTTGGCTTTGCTTTTTAAATTTGGAGAACGTCGTGTGACAAAACATTGGTTTACCCCCAGATTCTTCCTTCTCAAAACACGTGGCACGTTGTTGCATTTGTTACTGCTGGACATTGCCACCGTCAGTCCGAGCCCACGGCCTCGGCCTGCAGCACCGTGGGCCTCCTGCTCAGCCGGCCTGGGGGCTGGGATGAGACGTGTCCCATTCCCGCTCGCTGTTTCCCCGGTGCGTTGGCCCCGCTGTGGCACAGCAGATGTGGGTCCCTGGGTCTCCGGCACGGCACAGACACAGCTGAACCTGGGAAACCTCCCCGGGGACAGCGCAGGGCACCTGCCTGGGCTCCCGGCCTGTGGCAGCCCCCGGGCACACCCGAGGAACGAGGGAAGCGGCTTTTCCGGAGGCCATCCGGGTGTGTGCTGGCTCCACGGCCAGGACAGCCTCCCTGCGGAGCCTCCCGCGCTATCAGCCGGACACTCCTGCTGCCACAATCGCTGCTTTTGTTTTTGAAGTGGGTGGGGAGTGGAAACCCAGCGTCCCCTTCCCGTAAAAACAAGAGGGATTCGTTATCCAAGGGTCCAGCACTTGGAATTGCACTAATGGAGCTCCCACCCCTCTCCATCTCTTCTGATCCCTGTTGAGCTCTCCATGGAAATGGGATCAGCATCATCCCTGTGAGTCCCACAGGGTGTTATCAGGGCCGGGGGAGAGGCCAGGGCCTCGAGTTGGCACCGAAGGAGCTGTGCCCTCCCTGGACAGAGAGGATGCTCCAGCCCCTGTCCCCTGCCCAGACTGGAGGATGTTCTGTGCTAAGGGACAGGTTAGGCCCCCACCTGCAGCTCCTGTAAAGCAGCAGGACGGGTTCCTGGCGCTCTCTCTGCCCAGCACTGCTGCTCCAGTGCCGGCTGACATCCGCGGGACACCGGGACAGAGCACAGAGCTGCACGGCAGGGACTGGGCTGTGCTGATTTTCAAGGGATTTCCCCTTTTCCCTGTTCCCTGCATTGCTCAGCACACGAGCGGCAGCGTGTGATGGCGGGAGCGAGGAATGCGGGGCTGGCCGAGCTCCTCCTGCCGCTGGCAGCCCTGACCCCCGGTCCTGCTGCCAGCCCAGCCCAGGGCAGGTATCGCCACCGCGCCCAGACCTGCGCGGGGAGCCCCGACCCGACACCTCCAGGGACCTGCGCTGGAACCCTGCCGCAGGTCGAGGTGATGCTCCTCCTCGTCCTCCTCCTCCTCCTCCTCGGGGTAATTACCGGCCCGGGCCATCCCTGCGTGCTTCTTGGTCCAGTGGCTCAGCAATTAGCCCGCGGGAGCGGCTGGGGAGGAGCTCCTCGTGATCCTTTGTCGCCCGGGAGTTTCACACAGAAGCTGTTCCCCGTGATTTGCTCGGAAGCGCCCCTGCCCCAGCCGAACCTGTGCGGCAGCTGCTGCCTCACCTGCCCGCAGGTCCCTCTGTAAAGTCAACATCACAGTGGGCTCTAATTACCTCTTGCAAACAGATGCAGTTACACATGTCTGTGGTATTTTTTTTTCAGCCTGGGAGAATTAATGACACAGAAAAATTAATTTTGATTAACAACTGGTGTGTCACAAAGTGGGATTTTTTTTTTAAATGAGGGAAAAAACAGTTACGCCAGAATAAACCCGAACTGGTGCCTGAGCCAGTCTGCTGAGGAGATGGGATCAGTACTCCAGGGGAAAACGGGGGCAGAGGGAGGTGAGAGGAGGTGGAGCAGGCCGGTGCTGGAAGGAGAAGGTGCGGAAGGATGGAGAGCTCGTGTCACGGAGAGCTGCCAGCGTTGGCCTGGGGACCCTCCCGCCCGTGCTTGGCCACGCTCAGCTCCCGCATCCTTCCCCGGCTGCATCGCTCCCCCGGGGCAGAGCCGGAGGCTGCGGGAGCGCCGCGCCGGGCCGGGAGCACGGCCGGTCTGCCCGGCAGAGCCGGTGCTTGCCACGGTGACTGAGTTTCGGTGGTTGTCCTGCAGTCTGGGCACCTCCCCGTGCCACCCCTGCACCTCCTGCCCCGCGAGTGCCCGGAGCCCGGTGACCAGCGCCGGGAGGTGCCCGAGGGGTGTCTGGAACGTCCCCGAGGGGGAAGCGGCTGGAGCGATGGGATGAGAGCACTGCATCCATTGGCATGTTTCTACTTTTAACATGTTAGGGATCGTGTCTGTAACCCGCTCTAATTTTAGGCGCCGCTCTCTCCGCCTGAATTCCCGCAGGGAAGAATGAGTGCAGGTGTAAAATTAGCTGGATTATTTCTGGGCTGGCGGTTACCAGAGCTCCAGCACAGAAACGTCCGGCTCAGCCGTGTCCCTGCTGCTTCTCCCCATCAGCCCTGTTCCCACGACTGGCCTGCAATCAGAACCTTGTCATCCAGGTGGAGGTTCAGAGGGAAAGGACACCATTCCTGCCTTTAGGAATTGGTCCGTGTTAGGAGCGGCTAAACACAGTAGCCTTTCATTCCCAATGGTTTGGCTGGGAAGAGCTTGGGAAGCAGAGACAGAAGGAGGATAAAAGGAGGATAAATGGTGTGTTTCTAGTCTCTGCCGCAGCTGGAGAACAGATTATGTGAAATAACTAACATGGAAATGTTAATCAGCATTAGCTGTAGTCCAAATTCCATTAGCAGGAATGCTAAACACAGAGGAGGAAAAGGCTGGGATTAGGGTGGCTTGGCAACAGGCTCCCCTCCAATGTTTGGGTCTTGTGCTCCAGGATTTAAACAGTTATATAAAATATAAGTAATTTCCTTTCCCTCCTCGGTGCAAACACCAAAATGTCCAGGCTCGGAGCAGCACAGGGAGTGTGCAGCAGCCTGGAACCTCTGCTGGGGACACGGGGAAGCAGCAGCTCATCAGAGGGAGCACCAACATCCCTGCCAACGGCTGCTCCCGGGATTGTGCTGCCAGGGATGGTGTCACAGAGGGGCAGGTGACCGAGGGGGCTGCAGGGGACGCGGCCAGGCTGGGCGGCTGAGGGGACTCAGAAAGGACATTTCCTGGGGTTTTGGTTTTTCATGCCTGGGCACGATCCCCTGGGCTTTTGGGGGTTTAACACTTAATATTCCCTTGTGTTAAACTGTTCACTCCCTGGTTTCAGTGCTTTTCCCTGCTTGCTGTATCCTGGCCTTTGTTTATCAAGTTTTCATGGTTAATATTTCTGAAGTAACTCCTGTTCTTCTGCTAAGGAACCGGACTGGGAGAGCTGGGGGTGTTCACTTGGAGAAGGCTCCAGGGAGACCTTAGAGCCCCTTCCAGTGCCTAAAGGGGCTCCAGGAGAGCTGGAGAGGGATTGGGACAAGGGATGGAGGGACAGGACAAGGGGGAATGGCTTCCCACAGCTTTAAGGTCCCTTCCAACCCAAACCAGTCTGTGATCCTGTGTTCTCATTGGAGCTGGAAATGCAGGAGGATGTGGAGCTGTCTGCTGTGGAGTCTGACACAGGGGAAACCCCTAGGGCAGAGTTCACCCCGCTCCAGCAGAACGGGAACTGCTCTGGATTTGGCTGTGCCTCTCCCCCACTTGCACGCTCCTGGACGGCTGCCGGCCCTGCCGGGGACGGAGAGTGCCATGGAACGGCACACGCCACGGCTGCTGCTGTACAGCTGAGTGCTCAAGGGGCTCTTGCAGCAGAGACCACTCTGGAATGCATCCCAGGCTGGATGCAAGGAGGAATTTCATGTGGAAGCTGCCCCGAGCAGGACAGAGGTTATTTTATCCATGGAGTTGCCATGCAGATTGTTCACTGCACTCGAATGACTGAGCAAACAAGTGTGTCCAAGCAACAGGATCCAGGAGCGATGGAGACAGACGCTGTTCAGCAGGGCTGGAGCCTCCCCAGCTCACAGAAGCCCTGAACGGGGAGCAGGAGCTGCCCCGCAGCCAGGGAAGCAGTCCCAGGTGGGATGCTCCAGGGCACGGGTGCTCTCCCGGGCAGACCGCACCGTTCCGGCGGCGCTGGAGGGGCTCCGGTGTCGGGACAGCGTCTGGTGTCTGTCCAGGCATTCACCACACCAACGGGGCACAGCAAAGGACTCCCAGGGATGTCCCCAGGCTGTTTGGGTGCTTTGACACACGGGGATTTTTTCCCCCTCCCTTGAAATGACAAGACTTTGAGAAACCCATCCTTGAATAGCTCGGGCAGCGCAGACCCGCAGGGAGCCGGCTCGGGTTTCCCAGCTGCCCCCCGACAGGTATTTCGGGCAGCCTCCTGCCTTTGTCCAGCAGGCTGTGGGGTGCCAGCGGAATTAGGACACAGTGTGCCTGCCCCTTCTTCCAGGCCTGCTCCGAGGGCTGGGGCCTCTGCTCTACCGCTCGATCAGCTCCCGGATTTGTGCACAGACTGCTGCCCAGCAGGAGCCAAAGTTCCTTCCAGAACTGAATCCCATTCACAGGAAATTCAGGCCCTGTTTGCCATCGGCCAGCATCCAAGAGGGAGCAGTAACAGCAGCCACGGGATTTATTTTGCAGGAGTACTGTGAACTTGGGGCGCAGTAACCGGCGTGAGCGACAGGCGTGCCCCGGCCTCACGTCACCCTGCTCTCCCTGTGCTACCCCCGGGGTTGCTCATCCTCCAGCCGCCTCCTCTTCCTCCTCTGCTGCAGCTCTGGGCTGGTTTGGCTGCTGCAGGTTCAGCTGCTCCCCCAGAGCAGGCAGGAGTTCAATCCTCGCTGCTTTCCCACTGCTCAGAGCAGATGGAGAGCAGCGAAAGCAGGGCTGAGATAATGGAGCTAATTTGCGAGGCTCGGGGAGCTGTGTGGGGTTTCTCTGGCTCCAGGAGACGCTGCTGGTTGGGATTACTGTGGGAGACACTGGGCTTGCTATTATTGCACTGCAAACCCTGCATGCCTGGATGGTTGCTAACCTGGGACCCTGCTTGCTTTGCTCCTCATCAACCTAAAAATGACTCCAGGATCTCTCCGGTGCTGACAGGAGTTCCCAAGAAGAGACGGAGGGTGAGGGAGCTACTGAAGGTCACAGGGCTCCAGTTTCACTGTTGATCCATTTGAGCTTAAACAAGGCTCCGAGCTGTTGATGGTCCAACCCCAGAAATCACACACAAGGATAAGGATTTTGGGAAGAGCTTTGCCTTTGCTACTGACTCTAAAGCTTTGGAAAGTGCGGCCGTGGTTGCCTGGGAGCCCTGGTTTCCAGTGCAGCCAGCCAGCCAGCCCTGAGGAGGGAGGGAGACGTGCTGATGACAGCAGCTATTTGAGATGCTTCCCTCTGAGGCGGGCGGGCTCCCCACAGACAGAGCATTGTCCCTCTGAAGATGTGTCTGCAGCTCTGCCAGAGCTCTGAGGGATTTGCACACTCTGCTCCCACAGAGACCCCTTTTTCTCACTCTATTGCTGCAAATGAAACAGTTAAATGGAGCATGGTCACTCCCTGGCCAGTCTGCTCTGTGCAGGAAGGCATTCAGCTCTGCTTAAGTTCCTTTGATCTTTACATTCCTGTGGCTCCTTATCACTTCTCCTTATCCCTTCTGTTTGCCTGTCCTCCCATTTACCATATTCATGGTAAGGCTTTATCTTGGTGATCAAATCAGTCCACGGGAGATCAGAGTTTCTCCTGCCGCTGCTCTGTCTCTTGATGCAGCCTGGTCCGAGGTCCCCTTTGCCTCTGCTCCTGCGTTCCAGGAGCTGCATTATCCCAGTGAAACTCCTGCCAGCTCCTGCTGACAAACAAAGGCAGCAGCAAACCCCACTGTTTGTGGTGTGGGGAACCAGGATCTATTGGTGACAGTTTCCTCATGGGAACGTGGGAGTTTTTTGTCTGTCCCCTGCACCCACTTCTGTTTCTAATTCTACTTCCCACCCTCGGGTACGACCCCAGCACACGGACACAGTTCAGCCTGTGTGGGACCCGCTGCCTTTGGCTCACTTGGAAATTCAGCTCCCTTACACTTGCTGGAACGTGCTGCTCGATTGCTATGGTTTATCACGCAGCTGCTGTGAGCACGGTGCTGCAGCACAGGTTTGCTGGCTGTCTCTCAGGGCTGTGCCTCAGCACAACCAGCTCACTGCTCTCAGAGTTAATTTGCTTCCTCCCAGCAGCCGAGGTGCCCAGCCAGGCGTGGAGCCCGAGGAAAAGCCGCCTTCACTGTACATCTTCCCTCCAAAACTTGCCCCTTACACCTGGAGCAAGAGTTTACTGCAGTGATGAAGATTCAATTCACCACCTCCCTGAAAGCACACGTGTGAGCGGGGGAAAACTGAGGAGCTGTTTCCAGTCTGCATCCACAGCCTGAACTTTACCCTCTCCTGCTGCCAAAACAGATTCCCTTCCTTTGGGGTGTTTTCTTCTTTTGGGGTGTGTTTTAATCCGTGATGAATCCCCAGGACAGCCTGTTCTGTTGGCTCTCTTGGCAGCAGGCAGCAGCCCCGGTTTCTACACCCACTTCTGACCTGGCGTACCGCTCTGGAAAGCCGTGTCCCGCCTGTTCCCATTCCCAGCGCTGCCCTGTTGGCTACACACAGCAGTTCTCCAGGAGCCCCTGCCAGGCACGGTCTGGGCACGGCTCCGTGTGCAGGGTGAGCGTTCCCTGTGCCTGTCGGGCACCCTCTGGAACAGCCACAGGAAGGAGGGAGCGCAGCCAAGCTGGCAGCCGGGCTGGCCGCGCTCGCTCCCAGGAGGTTGGCACTCGCTTTGTTTTTCCCGAGCCGGCCCGAGGCCAGGCGGGGCCAGGAGCTCAGTGTGCAAACACTGCCGAGCGCAGGTTGCCGTCTGGACGCGTTCCCTCCCCCTCCCTTCCCGGGAAGCCGGGACAAACCGGGGTGAAAGCAGTAAAGCGAAAGGAGGCTGTAGAGACGTGGGGGTCGCGCTCTTCTCCCGGGGACAACACACAGGACAAGAGGCACAGCCTCAGGTTGTGCCAGGGGAGGTTTAGGCTGGATATTCTGAAAAATGTCTTCACTGAAAGAGTTCTCAAGCTTCAGAACAAGCTTTCCAGGGACTCGGTGGAGTCGCCATTCCTGGAAGTGTTCAAAAACCCACATGGATATGACACTCAAGGTTTAGTGGTGAGCATGGTGGTGGTGCTGGGTTAACTTGATGATCTTAGAGGTCTTTTCCAACCTTAACAAGTCTATAATTCCATGATTCTGTAAAGCCTGGACACTGGATTCCTTTGGCTATGTGTTGTTAAACCTTCCCACCGCTTGCCTGTAGGTCCCTGGGGCCGTGTCCCCTCCCTGTCCCCAGCACTGCAGGTTTGTGCACACCTGGCGATGGGGAGGAGCTGCCTTAGGGAAGGTGGGAGCCAGGCAGGCTCCAGGGGCTGCTGGCTGTGCTCTGTGTGAGCTCCTGTCCCCGTGGCCATCGCTGCTCCGGGATGTGCCCGGCGGGACCCTGAGACCCGGATCCGAGGGACACTGGGCAGACACGTGTGCCCTGCCAGGGACACCCACAGGAACAAGACCTCACTCCATCCTTGCAGTGGAGACTGGGACTCTTCCTGGGCCCAAGAGCAAAGGGTGATAAAATTATATCCTCCTCCATCCGTGTGCCTGGAATGGGGATTAATTTATCCGGATGATTAAGGCAGCAAGTGATGCAGGAGGTGGCTGGGTAATTTAATGACCCAGGTGGAAACAGCAAGGGAAGAGTGCATTTCCCTTTGAGTCACGTTGGGGTTTGATCTTTGTGTCCCCTTACAAATGGATTGATAAATGAAAGCCCTGGAGAAGTGGAATGTATGCACACTGATCTGCTTCTCTGTCGTACGAAACTGCTGAGAACCGAGGCACCTGGAGACTCTTTCTGGAGACAGAGGTTGCCATGGTCTGTGCAGAGGGAGCTCCCCCTGTGTGGCTGCAGGAAGGTGTCACTGAGCACAGGCGGAGGTCCCGGAGTCACATCCCTATGGAAATGTGCCTCTCACACACTCAGAGAGTTGGTACCACCTCACTTTGTGGAGTGTGTGACTCCACAAAAGCTCTGAGCTTTTGAGACTCTGATCCAAATGTTTTTTGAGCACTGCTGGGGTAGGGGAATGGCACAAATGCTCTTCCAATGGAGCAGAAACGCAGGCTCTGGCACGGTAACTCTGGAAATCCCACCGTGCTGCAGCAAGTCCTTCCTCCTGCCTGGCTGTACTGTTTGGCTCCAATTAGTTGGTCTCGACTGCTAGATGTGCGGGCCAACACTGCTTCTATTTCAGGGGGACTTGCCAGAGATTAATTAGATCCCAGGCCTGCAGAGGACCAGCCAGCACATTTCGTGTGCCATTAACTCGGCACTTATCAGGCGAACATTGTCGGGATAAATCTCCCCTTTGTTGTGCTGCTGTAAGCGAAGGTTGTCACAAAAATAAGCGTTGGAGCAGACCCGGGGTGGTGGTTTGGGAGCTGCACGAGCTGCCTGCTGAGCTCAGAGGCCAGCCCTGCTCACTGGGATGGCACCCAGTGTGTGCCAGTGCAGGCAGCCGTGGCCGCAGCCCCACCGGCCCTGCGGACACCGCGCCCTGAGCACGGAGCTGCTGAGGCACGGCACCCACCAGGCCTGAGTCAGTGCTCAGACACGTGCAGTGTCGGCCTCTGCTCCACAGAAACTTGTGCTTCGAGGGTAAAATCACAGAGAGAAAACACAGAGTTGGGGAGACCAGGGAAGAATCTCCAGCAGGAGCTCCAGACTTGTGTTTGGAAAGCGCGAGGTGACCTTATCTCAGCAGCCTCAGGTTGTGCTCTGCTCTTTGTGCCCACGCACTGGGAACACGAGCCACAGCAGGTCGGCTTGTACCGGCTCGTCTCACTTCCAAGAGAGCTGGGAGAGCGTCTGGCCAGACAATGAGGGACAGGAGCCAAGAACCAGGAATGGAGTGATGGCCAGAGCGGAGCAAAAACAGTGACCAGGAAAAAAACGGGGCTTGGAGTGACCTGGTGTGTGGAAGGTGTCCCTGTCCGTGGCAGGAGGTGGAACTGGATGGTCTTCAAGGTCCCTTCCAACACAAAGCATTCCAGGATTTCATGATTCTATGATATATCATCGAGCTAACAGGCAGAGAGGGGACGGGACATGCAGAGGGGTGATGTAGTAGGAACTACACGCCAAGAATCTGAAGAGCTGCAGCCTGAATTAATTTGAAGAGCAAAGTGAGAAGTCTGGAGAAAAAGCCTGTGGAAGTGTCCAGAATGAGGGAATAGTTCTGGCAGTGTGGTCAGGGAAGGGGCAGACATGGAATCTGTCCGGATTGCACTGGAATGGCCTGGCTTGGCCTGGGGAATGGGAGGTGGGACTGCTTTGCTGGGCCCCCGGGGCTGCCAGGATGCCACTCACACGGACAAGTCAGGCTCCAGGAATTTAACGTGAAACATCTTGTTGTGGTGCTGACACAGGGGCTGGGAGATGGTGTTCCGATAGGGAACTTCCTGCTTTGGCAGCAGGGAAAGAATGGGAAGCCTCTGCTCCAGCTGATGGGGCTGAGGGCTCTGCCCTGCACAGCGCTGGCCAGTGACAACCGTGGTGTGCCTGGGACACGCTTCCCACGGGATCGCCTCCAGTGGGAAGGAGCTGCATCACCAGGCAGATGCCGTCCTCTCACTGCAGCATCTGCTGAGCTGGCTGGGGCAAACACATGGATGTGTGTGATTGTCTGGGGACAGGAACGGCGCTGGAATTGGCAGAGCACTTGGAACTGCTCCGTGCAGCTTCTCGGCACTGACTCGAGAGCTGGGAGTTATTTTTAAGATTCTGCTCTCCCTCGTACTGGCATGACTCAGAAGGAGCTTCCTTTAAACAGCACGGATTTGGTGGGAAAAGGAGAAAGCCACTGCTGTAAGCTTGGTCCTGAGAATCCAACACGATTTGGTAAAGCTGAAACTTTTGGCAATAAAAGTTTATTTTTATTGAACCAACTATTTACTGTGGCACCTTGGCAGACAATGGTTCTGATCCGAACAACTCCAACTTGTTCCTCTGCCCCAGGTTCTGGTTCTGCTGCAGGGGCTGAGCGTTTTCCGTGGATTCCTGAGTGGACATAAGTATTGCAGCCTCATGTTTGTGCACATCCCTGGGCAGGCACCCAGGGGTGCTGAGCCTCGGGTGCTCTCACGGAATTTGCTTTTTCAATTCTGCACCTTCAGAGCCATTGGGAATGGGGAGGAAAGAACAAAGGAAACCACTTGTGTTGCCACGGGTAGAAAATAACCGGGGAATCCTGATCTCCCCAGCCTCCAGCTGCTGCCATGACATTCCCGGTAGGGTCAGATCACCTGTGCCAGGGTGGCAGTGCCAGGCTGGAGTGGTGGGAACAGGGGTTCCGGGGGACTGGGGCTGCCCGGCTCAGTGAGAGGTGCCCAGAGCCGTCGCTTCTGCTCCAGGAAGTGCTGGAGTTCTGTTGGTGCCTGGGAAGGAAGAGCAGAGGCTTCCATGGGGGCATGGAATGGACGTGGCTCCTGAAAGGAGAGACGCTGCCTGAAACACAGCTCTTTAGGGAGAAAAACACCACAAACTTTCAATGGCATTCAGGGCATGAACAGCGTGTCTCCAGAGAGCCCAGATCTGGGATTAATCCGTGTTGGATGAGGGGTCAGAGTGCCCAGGGGAAGGTTTCCATTTCGGAGCACGCCGCACTCCCCAGCCACCCCGCTGTGTACAAAATCAGTTTATATTTAAAGGCACCATTTTCTTTCCCTCTAAACAAGCCACCTATAGAGAAACCCAAGTGTTTGAGCAGGGTTTGACCAGATTGATTAAAAAGCAGTGACATTTACCTCCAGCCCTGCTCATATTAGAGATCCATTGATCAAACAGCCCCGTTGCAGATGTAATAAGCAAGGTTTTAAACACAACCCATGGGCTGTAATTAAGTAAGTCTCAAGTTTTTAAACCTTCTGCCGTCAGTGCAGTGTGATGGGGCTGTGAGGAAAACGGGGTGAGTAGGGACGGTAAATAAGACTTGGGATGAACGGAATTGAACTGGAACTGAGAGACCTCACGCTGAGGCTGGAATTAATTGTGTTGTTTAAAACAACAAAGCTGCCTGTGCTCAGCCCGGGGCTCTCCTGTGTGACCTCTTCATTCCCTTGTGCAGAGACGTGTTTATTACGGGGGCTGTTTGCACGGCGGCCCTTGGTTTGTCTTGCCCGCTGCAGGTGAGCATGAGCGCTCCGAGCCTCTCCCTCAGCCTTGGAGGACGGAGGCGGGGTGTCTCCGGACCAGGTACACCTCTCCCGGGCCTCATCCCGGTCCTCGTCCTCATCCCGGTCCTCATCCCGGGCCCTCAGGAGACCCCGCCCCCCGCGGTGCCCCGAGGCGCGGCCCCGCCCCAGAGCGCCGCCCCGCCCACCGCGCGCCCTGCCCCGCCGGCA
>WBMZ01008577.1:0-19729 GCA_013400975.1 Atrichornis clamosus | reverse complement strand
TCTAGCAAAACCACGACATTGAGTTAGGTGTTTAAGAATAATATTTATTGTATTTAATAGTTCTTATATTTAGCATCCTTCACTGTCTACTTTGTGTAAAACATAAATATTTCCTGAAATATTTCTCTCTGAGCTCCCCAAGGCAGTTCTGGTACTGCTGTTCACAAATAAGACTTTAAAATGCAGAGTGACTCCTCAAACACAAAATGAGGACTTAAAACCTGTCAGCCTAAATGATGTAAGATGGAATGTGGCTTTCCCTGAATTAAATCATCATCAACTTCTACCTGCACAAATAGGAGCCAAGTTAAAGAGAACAGCACTTACAAGAACATCTTGTGCTTAAGCTCAGTGAAAACCATCCTGACCTTGCTTTATCCTCTCATAAAATACAAATTAAAAAGAGGAGAAAAAATAGTCAGTACAGCAATTTCTCTGAGTCAGAAGATCCCCAACTGGAAAGTCTTACATTGATTTTCTCCCCTGTTTGAAATCAAATAAAAGCATGTGCAGGAGAGGCTGGATTTTAAATGGATTGGAGGAAAGACATCCTAGTTCTCTTGAAATCAGGCAAATGCAAAGAGCCAAAAAAATCAGGATTAGAGGAGAAGCAGCAGTAAAATCCATGTGTGTGACAGCATGTGGGTATTGCTGAAGGAGTAGAAGGCAGTAAAGGCATGAAAAAACAATAACTATAGCAACTTTAGAGGATTTAGGTCTTTCTATTTTATTGGCATCACAGAAGCTGTGTGGAGTTGGTACAAATGGAAAAGTGAGAGGGAAAGCACTGATTAAAAGACAAAAAAGTAAATTTAATTTATGTACAAAGACTTTGGTGGAATACTTTTTATCACTGTCCATTGGCCTTTCTTCACAATTTGGATGACTCTTCGGCAGTCAATGACCCATCATCAATTGAGTTACCTAACTCCATCAGGTTCCTGGAATCGGAAGATGCCAAATTCCTTCTTTTCTGGATTCCATATTCCCACTTCCTGTCTGTCGTTCCCACTCTGACCCGGTGACTCTGCCATTGATTTGTGTGTGATGAACAGTCAGAAGTTTGTTCTGTGAGCTGCCAAGGCTGACCAAATGTGCCACTATGTGAGAATTATCCATGGCCTGTGCTCTGGCCGCTCCTCTTGGGAATGCAGCTTGATCTCCTCAGGCAAGGGAGGACAGGAATGGAGTTTCCAGGGAAACTACAGCACATGGGTGAGGTGGCTTCACCACCTGAATTTCCTTCAGTCACTTTAAACAAGAACATTAAACAAGGCTTTTCTGGTTTGAAAAAAAACCAGTCAGAGTTCAAATCCCAGGTTTCAGATCCCAAGCAGGCAATTTTTGGAAGCTGAAGCAGAACAGTCCACACACTTTATAATTTTGCAAAACTCAGAGTTAACATCTCTTCTCTTAAGTCATTCATTTGATTGAAAGTGCTTAAAGCCAAAACATTACAGCTGGTAAATCTTGTGACAGATTCACATTGCCAGAACTGTGATTCTTACAGCATTTGGGGTGAATTGGAAGGTTATTTATTATTTGTTATTTCACCCAACACTGGAGGTCACTAACAGCTTCTCACATTCACCCTCACTGCTAACTCAGCTCCATTCTGGAAGGCAGAGAATGAGTCAAGCTATTGAAATTAAGGCACTTTTTCTGATTATTTTCACACTAAAAAATACAGCATTGCTTTTCTCTAATACTATAAAAAAAATATTCTACTCCATTGTAGGGATGGGGCTTTCTACGCAGAAGACACAAGATGAAAATTAATTACCTTTTCAGATGTCTATTAGTTGAGGGAAATTAAGAAGGCCCTGAGCACAGGCTAATAGAATTCAAAGGGCTATTTTTCAGATTTTCACCATGACGAAGACTGAGACATTTGTGTCAACAGCAGCACACAAGAATTCTGTAAACATCCTGAGGAATCACTTCCCAACTTCTCTTTAACAGGTTATTTTGCACAGGGGAGTTTGGGACAATGCAGGGAGACCGTAGAAATCACAACTCCACCTTTCTCATTTCATTTTAGCTGCCCTAAAGACAGTGGGAAGCAGATGTTTGCCTTCCTCAGTCTCCCTGGCACTTTCTAAACTTGGAGTCAGGAGGACCATGTCATGAAGCAGATCTGAACTCAAACTTTTGTTTGTTTCTGGTTTTGTTTTAGTCTTTCCAGAATATAATTAAAGATGGCAAGGGAAAAAAAAAAAAGGTCTAGTTTTCTCCAAAATTCCACTTTCCACCTTGTTTATTACTTTTTTTCTTAGATAACAAAAATGTTGATTTATGTTAGATGACAAAAATACTATAATTTTTTCTTGACATAACACATGTAAAGAAAACAAAAACCAGTCATGTCCAAGAAGGAAAAAAGAGATCCAGCCAGCTACCGGAGGCAGCCCCTTTCCTTCTTTCCCTGGGAAGTTAGCAATAAAACCCTTCTGGGGTTTGGGGGACAGTATTTTTTTCTACCCAGCCTCTGGTCACATTCCCTCCAAGGGCTCTGCCCAAGTCAAGGCCACTGATGTGCTGGGGAGACTTCTCCTTAAAATGCCATTTCAAATGATTGATGCAAAGTTATTTGGAGTGAGTGAGGATGTTTTCAGTAATCCCTGCCTTCAAATATCTTTGCCTTTTATTTGTTTGGGGGGGTTGGGTTTTTTTTTTTTTGTTGGTTTTTTTGTTGCTTTTTTGTGCTTTTTTTTGTTTTCTTGCTTTTTTTGTTTTTGTATTTGTTTTACATTAAATAATTCAATTTACATAATTCAGGTACAGTATGGACAAGCTGCTGATCCTTGAACATCAAACTTACTGATTTAAAAATTGTTCCTTAGGTCTTCAGAGTTCTTCAGTGTCAGGTTTGCACATCCTGTGAATGCCCTATCTCATAAAGAAGAGTTTGATTACACTTAATCCCTAATTTCAGACTTCATAGGGAAAATTAAATAAATTCAAAACTCAAGGCTTTCCCAAAGAAACAGTTGCACACAGGAAACATATTTTCAGAGTAACTTAAGGGACAATTTCTTGAGAAATTTTGCAGCACTAAACAAAAATTCTGGAGTAAAAATTAAATTAAGTAATTCTTAAGAGCAAAATGATGACAAAAAGAGACTGAAGTAGTTTTTCTTGTACAAAGATTTCTCAGTCAAACCAGATTTGCTGAAAGACTTCTGAATCAAGAGCTTGAATGATGAAGGTGGGCAGTTTAACTCTTCTGTCATAATCCCCAGCAGCTTCAGGAGGATCATGGCATTCACAGTCATGGACACAAAATGAACAGAAATAAAGGAAGGAATAAAATTAGAAAGGAATTGTTCCCTGTGAGGGAGGTGAGGCCCTGGCACAGGTTGCCCAGGGAAACTGTGGCTGCCCCTGGATCCCTGGAAGTGTCCAAGGCCAGGTTGGACGGGCCTTGGAGCACCCTGGGATAGTGGGAGGTGTCCCTGCCCATGGCAGTGGGTGGCACTGGATGGGCTTTGAGGTCCCTTCCAGCTCAAACCAGTCTGAGATTCCCTGATTCCATCCTTGCTTTAAAATGCAGCATGGTGCCAACTCAACCAGATGAAGGCTACAGGAAACAGCTCATGGTGCTGGTGTTATAAAATGAGTGAAAGGAAGCAGAGTGGCTCACCTCATTTATCATCCATTACTTAAAAAGATATCCATTTACGATAATTAATTTACCTAAGAAAGCACCACCATTTAACACAAAACCTCAGAGGAAATCCTTGTACTTTTGTTGACCTGTGTGCAGAGACACTCGGAACATCACCTCGCCTCAGAAGAGGTCAGTGCTCAGGATCAGTTTTCCATTCTCAAGTAAATTAAAATTCTAAGTAATTTTGGTGTCCTCCTTTCTTCATTTCTCAAGAGGCCTCCAGTTGTCTTTTCATCCTCCCCTGCCTTTGATACCAGACCAGTAAAAGCTGAGGAGAGGATATGTCTGGCCTTATTTATTACTGAATTTATCCTCTCCTGCTACTTTTGCAGTGAACTTTTCCTGATAGGTAAAAAAGCACTGGGAGTGATCCAGGGAAATAAAGAGTTTAGGGAGATGAGGAAGAAACCCATGACAAGTAGTAGATTGTAGGGACACCTGAGTGTAAGGTAAATTAATCCTGAGGGGGCAAAATGAGTTCCCAGACTCCCCCATCCCCCTGCCTTTATCAGCCACTCGGGATATGCAGAACCAGAGTGGGGGAGGATAAATTAAAAACCTCGGGGATCATCTCTTTCATACTAAAATTCTAAAATATTAAAGAAGTCTGGCTTCAAGTTTGTATTTATCACCTCCAATTCTTCTTGTGTGTTTTACTGACTTATTCCTCCATTAACATGACAAAGAACATTGAATAAGGTGAACAAATTCTCATTTCTAAATCTCCAGAAGGAACATTGGTTACTGCCACATCCCACAGGGACATAATGCATGTTTTCTTGTCTTAAATGAGTTTTCTGATACCAAGAAAACACCAAGAGAATCAATCTTACACAGCTAATTGAAAAAATGACACTGGAAAAAATAAAAAAAAAGAGAAATTGAGAACAAGAGTGAACGTGCTGAGTTACATGTTTGGAGTAAATTTTATAGACTGGTTGAATTTCCACTCAGCACATTTCAGGCTCCTGTAAAAGATGTTATCCTAATAACCATGGATCACTTTCCTACATGACAGATGCATTTTCAAAATCTATTAAACCTTCTCCCCACTAACAAACCTTGGTTTTGCCTAAAGGAAAAAGAAAATGAGCAAAACGTAGCTTTTCTGTCCTAATACAAAATTATGTTTTAATGAGAAAATGTTATTCTAATCACCATCTATGAAATGAGGCAATATACATTTGGTTTTAGGTTTCATGAGGGTTTTGATGATTGAATTAAATATAAAAATTAATATAACTGCAACATATTTATATTTATTATTTGAAATGTGTGCAACATCAGCAGCAATGAAGTATTTTTAAGACAGAGAAAAAATAATAAAAAATAAAAGCTAAACCACTCTCCTGTAAAATCCCTAAAATTTTAGTTAACTTGTAATTACCTCTAAAAGCACACATATTGAGTGTAATTGTGAATTCATCACATGCTTTGATGACAATTTTGATTCTTTATGAGGGAGCGCAACTTAAGGAATTTACCTCCTCCTTTGAAGAGCAGGGATCAGCAAGTACTACATTTTCCAAAAGAATTATATGTACCTCAAAATATTCAGAGCAATGACAGATGAAAAAAAATCCATGAATTCCTTGCAAACGGTAAGATCTAATTGGCAATCCTCTACTAAAAACTAAATTTTAACAATCTGTGGGTTTAGGAAGAAAATTGATGGTGTTGGGCTCTGACCAACCTGACCAGTAGAAGGTGTCCCTGCCCATGGCAGGGGTGGGAATGAGATGAGCTTTAATGTCCCTTCCAATCCATCCTGGGATTCTGTGATTTTAGGATTCTAAAATAATTTTACTCCAATTAAAGTAATAAATTGTCTTCTTAAATGCTGTTATTATTAAATAAACATGCTGCATCAAGCACAATAGAAAGTGAGAAAGTTGTGTCTACAAAAACCAGAATGAACCTTCTCTAGACAGTGAATGTGCACTTCCCGTAAGCACCAGCATTTGGAAGGCTCTAGGTTTACAGTCTGCCCTAATATGGAATTTTAAAACAGGTGTGAGGAAGTCTGTGAGCCTGTCTATGAAATAAAATATTTCAGCATATTGTAGGGACTGCTGACTGTGGGTTTAGGTTGCAAATTTAGGCTGCAAGTCTGAAGTCAGTGACATTGGAAGCCCTTCCATGTCAAAACATTGGTTTAAATGGTATCTCTCTGTGAGTCCAGAGACCTCCCAGAAAAGGCACTTTTATTTGCTACCCCTGTAAACTTGTGGGAGGAGTTCCCAGATAGTACAAACGCTGGATTACAATCTCCAGAGAAAGTTACACACAGGAACTCCCTGTTTCTCTTGGGTGCCATTGATACTGCTGTGGGTGTTGATTACCCAAATAATGTCAAAATGAGTCCTTTAAGCAGGTCTTAACCAATCCTGCTCTTCCAGTTTCTCTGATAATTAAACAAGCAACTATTGGTTCACAACACTGAAGAGATATTATTAAATAAATAATTTGCAGCTGGGCATTCAGCAAATCCAGCAGCAGAGAGAGAGTAGCCATTAAAGCCACACAATAATTTTAGTTGTCTCTAAAATTAGAAAGTGCTGGGTTTTATTGTGCTTTACTTGCCAGACTTTGTAAAAATTCCTGTTTACTTACTGATTTTTTACTTTAACCTTGGTGACCAGTTAATAGTTATTAATAGCTATTTCTTGTGAAGAAAATCCACAGAGTTTTTCAGTCTGTTGTTTTGCAATAGGTCTTCAAATGCCTAAGATGCCATGGGAAGCAATTCTGAAACAATAAAAGCAAAATCTCAGGTAAAAAGCATGAAGTGAAGACTTAACTCTAAAAATTCATTTGAGTATCAAATATATAATTCTGGAGTTAAATATTTATTTACAATGCAGGAAACAACATGATTGCATTGTCAAGTACTTTGGAGTTTGCACATTATTTTCCATTCTTATAAAAACCAAGGATTGTTTCAGTGTGCAGCCCATAAGGAGGTGAAGGAAATGATTCTTCTCTGGTCTGTACTTGCTGTGAAGACAAAGTCCTTTAACACTTTTGCCACAAAATCCCCTCTCTGGATTATGTTTGTAAATCCTGGAGATTATCCACATGAAATGGCTGAGCAGCCATGAACAGACATGGAATCTTTAAATCTATGTCAAATGCTGTTCTCTGTAGGATTTCAGGACTGACACTTCTCCCAGCTCTTCTGAGGAATCTTCCTGACACCTCCTCTTCTGGACCCAAAACCTTTTTTTTTCCTGCCCCTTATAAAACACAGAGGGAGTTTGTTTTTTCTTTTCCAAGAAGCATCAACTGCTGGAGATCAGAAATGGCAAATCCTCTGGGGTAGAAAAAACCAATAAATATGACAACAGCTTTAAAAGAGTATCTTTGGTCTAGATTACAGGATTTTATCCCAGGATAAAGAGGGCACAAGGGTCAAGCCCTTAAATTTGTAAAATTGGTCAAACTTTCAAACACTGGTTCTGTGTCTGACGTGTCACCTCTTCCATATCCACATCTCAGTAACCCAGCAACAAGGCTGCACAAAACCGGATTCTT
Source organism: Atrichornis clamosus (assembly GCA_013400975.1). Taxonomy (NCBI): domain Eukaryota; kingdom Metazoa; phylum Chordata; class Aves; order Passeriformes; family Menuridae; genus Atrichornis; species Atrichornis clamosus. The sequence goes on along the minus strand of WBMZ01008577.1, from coordinate 12,525 downwards.
GCAACAATTAACCAAGCTCAGACGTAAATTACCTTTTTTTTTTTTTAATTCTACATTTTTCTACAAAGCTATTCACAGCAACTTGCTTGTCTATCCTCTTGTCCTCTTGTTCTGGGACATAAATAATTTGACACAGAGTTCTTTAGGATGTGCTGAATAAGTAAAAATAAAGTGCAACAGAAAATGTTCATATAATGATGTGCAGAAGTGTGAGCATGTATTGCAGACACAGCCCAAAGCAGCAGGGGTTAATGATCTTTAAATCCAGTGCCAAGCCTGTTTTAACCAGTTCTTTGCTATGTGATCTCAATTGAAAAGTTGGATTAGTAAAGCTATTAATGGTTGTTACCACATAAGCAAGAGGTGGAGAAAGCAGAAGCGGGATCTTCGTGCAGATGCTTTGCTAAGTTTCTGCTATCTAAGGGAAAAGGTTTCAAACTTACTTAAAATGAAAATCATGTTGTATTGAGCTAAGAAGCGTAACAGGAAGAGAGCTGAAGGCAACAAGAGATCTGGTTTTAGGAGGCATCATCACTTCCCAGTTAGTCTGCAGTTCAACTCCATAGAGTTGGGATCATGTGGAATTCTGGTGTACTACCGCTCTCTACACATCCGCAAGCAAATAGGAGCAAAACCATATTTCAGGTGGAGATATTTGGAAATATATTCCAAAATTTAGGTATTGGTGACATGGTTTGAGAGTGTGGTTAACAGATGGTATTAAAGTTTTTGTCATGCTTAGAAGTACTTTAAATTTTAGTTTTAACTTTTTAATTGAATTCTTAGGATTGAAATAAAACCTCAATGTGAAGATGAGCAGGAAATTATCATGAGAAATTTTGTAATATACTGAAAATTGTAACTAGAAAGGGATTTGTTTATTTAAGTTACTTTGATTTTAGAAAACATTTCATAAATATCATACATTCATAAATATAATACATTAAGCTTTGTCCTAAAGTCACTGCTGCTTTATCACTAATGCATTTTTAAAAGAGAACTGGCCAAGATAACAAACCCTCAATGCTCTCCTATGTCAGCCCTGGTCTTAAGGATCCCAGTGAGCAGAAACAACTGTCAGATGTAAAACACCTCAAAGGTTCAAGAGCCTTGTTTTAAATGCAGTCCAGGCTGGAGATGCTTGCAGGGAGCTTGGTGTTTTAGTGTGGAAAGTGCAAATGATCCCGCACTGGTGCAGATAAGGAGAGCTGCTCCCTGCAATCCATCCCCTAAAAACTGTTACCTCTACTCACAACACCTACACATCCTTTGTAAAGGCTCAGGGAAAGCATCACCATCTGCTTTGATTAGGAAGCAGAAATATTTAGGTAAGGAATGACCCCATCCTGTAAGGATTGTGATTGGTCAATCCTGCTAGTCAAGTAGCTGCAATTAAATGATTTTTAAATATTAAAACTTTCATATTAAAAAAAAACCCCTAAAAATTTGTTTGTGGGGTTTTTAATCTTTTATGCATCAAACCTAATTTGTTACTGCCACAAGAAGAAGTACAAGTGTTTTATTGCATTCATTACAGAATTAAGGTGGATAAGACTGATAACCAGTCAAAATTAATTCTGTGAGCAATACTGATAACTCAGCCTGGCAATAGCTCACAGTTTTCGTGGAAGAACATGATTTCCATGACTTAGGGTTGTAAGAAATAAAATCCTGCTCTTACAGCTATTGCAGGATTAACCCAGAACCATAGAATGGGTAAGGCTGGAAGGGCCCTCAAAAATCAACCAGTGCCACCCCTGCCAGGGGCAGGTACACCTCCCACTATCCCCAGGGTGCTCCAAGCCCCGTCCAACCTGGCCTTGGACATTTCCAGGGATCCAGGGGCAGCCACAGCTCCTCTGGGCAACTTTTTCTGGTGTCCAACCACCCTCACAGGGAAAAATTCCTTCCCAATATCCCATCTAACCTGCAACAGACACTCCAGAGCCTGTGAGAAAGGGCAGATTCCAGTGCTAGTTCTTTGAGAAATTTGGAGTTTCTTGTCCATCGAGGACCCATTTACATATTTTCCAAGACAAACACAGGATACTGTGTTTATCAGTTTTGCTGGAGTAAAGTGAATGGGCCAGATAGGTCATGAGATTTCAAACCTTGGTGAAAACAAGTCTTCAAAGAACCTTTTGTCATGGACAAGTCTTAAGACTCCCTCCAGAACTTTCTTTCTAGTGCAAGGTGTTCCTGCCCATGGCAGGGGATGGAACAGGAAGAGTTTTAAGGTCCTTTCCAACCCAAACCAGTCTGAGATTCTCTGACCAAGCTGGTGGGTTTTATTTTCAGTTAACCAGGGAAAACATCCTTGTTAGATGAGTAGGAAATGTCTTTACCAGAAATGAGTCTGTTGATGCAAAAGGTATATTTTTTCCAACCCTCAAAGTGGGTATTGTCAAAGAATTGCCAAAATAAAAATATTTCCCTGTCATTCAACATGTTGTAGTTACTGTTGGAAAACTTAAACTCAGGTGGGATGATGTGTGGGCTTTTCCTCTGCTCCCTCAGCATCCCCTGGGTGTTGGGCAGTCAGGAAGTCAGTGCCTGTGCTAATGTAAATATTGCCTTGCATGGTAAGCTCTGTGTCCATGGGAGATTTATTTCCAGGCGCTTTTCCACAAGGCCTGCTGTGCATTATCCTGCCTGCCCCGAGCATCACCCGAAGGATATTTTCCAGTGAAGTTTCATGGCCTGCTTGAAACTCTTCCAGCGTGCTTTCCACAACAGAGCCAAGGAGGTGGCTTACAGCTCTGTGCTCCAGAAGGTCAGGTTTGTGAATGGGACAGGGGTTAAAGTCACTCCTTGGAGCCCTTCCAGCACAATCTGCTGTTTCCTCCCTTCTGCGAGGCACAGCAGGTGGCCAGGCCCGCCTTAACCTTTTGTATCACATCTTGCAGGGAGGGAAGGACCTTTATTTTTAACTGAGCACTGCAGCAAGGTGGCAGCTGCACAGCCCGATCAGTAACTCAAACACACAGCAGTTATTTCTCAGCTGCCTTGGTTATGCATGTCTTTATACTCACGTACAGATATTTCTGCCTCCTGTTTCTAGAAGTGACCCATCAGGATCCAATCACAGCTTCATCTTTAAAAGAAATCCCTCCCATTTCTCTCCACAAAAACTGCAACAAGCAAAATCTTTTCTCTCCAATGGTAGCCACAGAAAAGAGACCATTTTTGGCCTAGAAATGCTGAAATTCAGGTTGAGTTCCTGGATATATTTCTGACAGGAGCTGAGATTTGATTTTGTGAGATTCAAGATTAACCTCTCCTTATTTTTCTGAAGTCTCAGAGGGGATTTATGGTTTAAATATTGTGCTTCTATATGTCGTCCTATGTAAATCCCACTTATGTTGAAAAAAAATACATTGTGTGTAGATACGTTTAACTTACCCCATCCAGAGAAAGGCAACTTTGAATTTACCCCCTTCCCTACAGACTAGTGCAGAGAGAAGGAATCAAAAGCACTCTGGCATCATGCTTGTGATACCAGCAATGGAAAGTCCTTCACACAGGGCCTCAAACCAGTATCTATTCCACACTTTTTATGGTTAAATCCATACTAATGTCATTCTCCAACACACAGCTCCAAAATAAGCAAGAATTTGTGAATTTTACTTCAGTTAAATGAGTAAAATTGATGGTTAAGGAGATGAGCATTGCTTAGGTCTTAATCCTTTTTATAAATGTTAATTTTTATAAATGTTTGAATAAGTCAATCAAAGCATTTATTTTAAAATTTAAGCACAGAGGGAGGTATTTGCATGCTTGTAAGAGGAATGGGAGGGGTTAAGCCCCAGATATGTTGATATTTAGGAGCTTTATAGTTTATAATATTTCTATGCACCAGTTCCTCTCTTCCTGATGTCTGTTTTCTTTGCTATTGACATCAGAGACAGAGACAGAGAGGGACGTGGGACAAGGGATGGAGGGACAGGACACAGGGAATGGCTTCCCACTGCCAGAGGGCAGGGTTAGATGGGATATTGGGAAGGAATTGTTCCCTGTGAGGGAGGTGAGGCCCTGGCACAGGGTGCCCAGAGAAGCTGTGGCTGCCCCTGGATCCCTGGAAGTGTCCAAGGCCAGGTTGGACGGGGCTTGGAGCACCCTGGGATAGTGGGAGGTGTCCCTGCCCATGCCAGGGGTGGCACTGGATGGGCTTTAAGTTTCCTTCCGACCCAAACCATTCTGGGATCCTACAAAACCCAGCCATCCCCCACGGGTGTCTCTAACTTGTATCTTTCTCTCCTTGTCCAGAAACTTCCCATGTCACATCCAGTCGTTTCTCCTACTCCCCTAAACCCAAGTCAGGTGCTGATTGTTCAGCTGCTTGCCTTTAAGACAATTTCATTTTTTGAAGGATAATAAACATTCTAATATATTATTTTCAAAACTTTTATAATATAACAAAGCCATTTCGTCTTTTACTTACTGTTAAGGTGAGCTAAAAACTGTAAAATAGAAAAATCCCCTCATTTGTTATTTTTTCATTATTTTTGTAGACTACAGGAAGGATTTAAATCTTTCTTCTACCTCTGAATGTGGTATTGTTCCGTGCAGGAGACCAAATTATATATCCAGATTTGAGCTTTCATTTTTGTTTCCATAAAGAGTGAACTTTCCACAGTATGTTACTTCTGTGAATAGAAGAAAAATGAATTTACACTGGCCTTAAAGAACTTAAAATCACTCTGTCAACAGAGCTGGGTTCTGGGTATAAAGCTGAATTTTTTATACCATGGGGTAAAAAAACCAACTAAATGCAAAAAATATTTGTCAGCACATGGTTATTTCATATTCCCATGCCACTTTTGGAGACACTGATTATAGACTCTCATCTATTACACAGAATTTAATATTTTTTGTACAGGATGAAGAATGTTCCAGGAAGGGAAGAGATGGAAAGAGAGTGAGGGCAGGAGGGAATTCATGTAAATGCACTGCTTGATCTCCTTCCATAGAAAATGAAGAAAACAAAGAAGTTATATAAGGTTTTCTCAGTTAAAATAATCAGATTTTACACTCAGTATCAACCCAGACAATGCACAGCCAATAAATGATCTCATATTAAATCTATATTTAGGAGTTTTACTGAAACAAGCTCATTTCTTTACAAATACAAGAACTGCCACTACGTGTTTAAATCTGTCTGATCTACCAAAATAAATTCATTTCCAAACTAGTCAAGCAGGATGAATCCCTATGTAGTAATCCATTCAAGCATGCAGATAACATCCATTATTTGATAGCAGCTTCTGGAACATTTTCTCTCCAAAGAAGGCATGCACTGACAAGATAAATAAAGTACAAAATCACCAGTTTTAATTCACTCAAAAAAAAAAGGGCTTGCAGTAAAGGCTGATTTTCCCAAAGGTGACAAAAATAAGGTTTCACCTTGTAGGAGAAACTACAAGTGAGTGTAAAGAGACAAGAATGTAAGATCCTACAAATAACCAGCAAAGTCAGTTTTGTAATTAAATCACCCAGTTCTGGATTTTAATTTTGCCGTAGGTGTCAATTCAATTAAAATTCTTCCATTTCTCACATTTTGTGTTGTCCTGGAACCAAAGGAACATGATGAAATGCTACACAAAGTATGAACCTCAAGAAGTAGTGGTTGTACTCCTGGAAAGGGAATGCTTTGTACCAGATACCAGGCAATGATCTGGAAACTTTCCTGTCTGGGCCAATCACCTGCACCTTGTAATCAATAATCACAGGCTGTCACCCTGGATCAGATATTGATGACAACAAACCTGCTGGGTGTTAAAACTGGGTCTCTGGGTACCCTGAGTGTGTGGGAATATCCTAATTACAGAACTATTCATGAGATATGCAAGTTTGTGGCTTATCAACACATGCAATGAGATAAAAGTGATGATCTGTGAGTGCTGTCATCGGTTACCAGTGATAAACAGGACAATAATGGGGGGTTTGAGTGTCACAAATCTCCCCAAACACCTCATTTAGATTAAACAGCAGGAGCTCTTTTTGTCAATAGCTCCACCACATCTTCATTGAATGAGTCTCTTTTCTGTCCTCACCTCTGCTGAAGGAATTTTGGGGAAGCAAAGGGAAAACATTTAATGATTTCAAGGTGCAGAAGATGAATAGTTTTGTCATTATCTATTGATTTAACACATAACTATGAACTATTCAAATGTTAATTTCATTACTATGAAATTAGAAAAAGCTCAGCATACAATCATTTCAAGATACTGGTGCAGAAAATGCCAATATCTGCAAAAAATGACTTATATCCTGTATTTTTTATATTTTTGTGCATGCACAAGAGATAAGGAATCTATGTCTTCAGTTCAACTTTTTTTCTTGGTATAATATAATAAATATAATATGATATAATATAATAAATATGATATTGTATGCTATAGTATAATATAACAATAAAATGCAACCATATAATGAATATAATATAATATAATAAATATACGTAGTCTACTGTCTAAGGAGAAAATTCATTAAACAAAACACACACTGACTATATGTGGTAAAGAATATCTTTTACAAAATCTAAGCATTGCATAAGAACAAGGGAAATAAAATTTAAAAAAAAAATTTAAAAACATATGTCTTTGCCAGCAATGAGATTATCCAGAGAAAATTATCCCCTTTCAAAGTGTAAAAATATATCTTATAAAATAAAATGCACACTTGCTACTTTATTTACATTAAAAACTTTTTGAAAATATGACCTATATAAAAAAAAATGCACATTTGCTACTTTATTTACATTGAAAGCTGTTTGAAAATATAACCTGCAGAGGTCTTACGTCCAATTTTTCCTTCATTTTGTATCCCTTCAGGAAGAAATGCATACAGCTGACTCTGGAGTCAGAGACACAGAAGCCAATCCCAATAAAACACAAATTGAACTTCAGCAGAAGTAAAAAAAATTTTAAAAATGAAGATCCTCCCCTTTGAGCGCCAGGTCTTCCAAGTGTCTCAGGGATGGCTCCGAGCACTCCTTTGTGTCACCTTCACTGGTCACCAGCACAGAGTCATGGATTGAAGCCCAAGGAGAAGCAATGGGATCATCCCAGGAAATTGTCCTTAGATATCTGGTAATTTCCAATGAGAGGTTCCTTCACCACTTTGGGGCAGTGCTGCCTTTTCCAGCTGGGCTCCAGCTGTGGCTGCAGTTCTGAGGCAGCACTCAGGAAACAAAACCTCCTTTCACAAAGACCTGTGAAAAGGTCTTTTTGCAAGGAGTGCAAACTTCGGGTTTTGGGGGAAGTGACCTTGACCTGGACTGCCTTGAGCACTTTCCAGAGGTCATGTTGTCTAAACTGTCTTGCCTTAAATTCTGGGAGCAACAAATCACTGCAAAACATGATCCTTTGATGTGAGCCCAAGGTGGAGAGGCAAATTGTCAGCAGGGGAACAATGAGGGAATTTCTAAAACTGATTTCCCATGTACTTGAGAAGGAAACCTCTCAATAATAAGCATCTCACTCCTGCTGTGAGGTGTAAATGTGGCATGGAGAGCTAAAACCTGACAACCCAACCCATCCCGTTTTCCTGGAGGAACACTGAAAGGTAAACCTTAGGACAGAGGAAACAGGAAAAAAACAAAAAGTGGTTTTTTAATATAGGAAGGTTTATTACATAATGATTTTCGCTATGTTAGGAATGAGATTTTCTGTACTGATAGGATCATTTGGACTATTAAAACATTTAGACTATTAAAGCATCATTAGGTTGTTAAAACATTAATCAGAACAACCATAAATTTTTCACCTTGTGGTGTGTGTCTGCTGTGTTCCATTTGCCTGGAACAGCTTTCAAGTGCAAAAAAGATTTTATTTCACCATGAGCTTGGGAGGAAACAAAAAAGCTGCTGCTATCAAAGTTTCTGTGTTTGTATGAAACACAAACCAGTCTGTCCCGAGGATTAGCAACTATGTGGGCCTTTGAAGGTCCAGTCAGTCACTAGACCAAAGCCACAGCAGATCTCCAGGGGAACATCAAGTCTGAATCTGTGATGTGTCTTTTCAGTGGCTGTTGCCTTCCCAGGTGAGGTTACATAGAGAGCTGTGACAAAGCCCAGATCAGAGTAATCTCCTCTTCTGTTTGCAAAAAAAGTTCTGGGGAATAGAGAGAGAGAGACTGCTGAATTCCATTCCTAATAGATAGAAAACCTGTGATATTTTAGTCTGGCACTTCCCATTTCAATGCAGATTTTATTTCTGATGCAGCCAAACAGAGAAACAGCTCCCCTAAAGCATTTGCCATAAGTGTTTGTGAGCGACTGTGGCCATCATACTGTAAAATCTGGCATAAATATCTCAAAAAAAATCCTGTTGTGCCTTGCTGTTTTCTACAAGAGAGGAGAGGGAAGTACCAAAGTGTCCTTAAGATATTGCAATATTTAGTGTAGGAAAGACAATGGGCAGTGGTGAGGACCTGCAGGATGCTCTGGAGGTTCTGAACATCTTGTCAAGATTAAACTGAGTTTAGACACATGTACGGCCACGCTCGGAGAAGGAAAAATCCTCATTTTGCCACTCAGGATCAGTTAGGAAAAAAACAGAGACAGCCTTTGGGCTGAACTGGTCAGCTCCAACAGAGCTGATTTGTATGGAGCACATGGAGGCTTTACCACTGTCACTTTCACTGGTGTGATCCCAAACTTGTCTCCGTGCAGAGCTGACACTGTTCCAGCACTTTCCTCAGCAGTGGCACCTTTGCATTTCCCCTCAAAAGGTCCAGGCCTCAAGAAACCTCATTTCAAGCTTAATTTGCTGTGATTGGCCTTGCTGCAAGGAGCCTGAGGCTGCCACATGTCACTGTCTCAGGCACATCCTGTTCCCTCTTGTTGAGCTGAGACCCTTCCTGTTTCCAGCTGGAAATTCTGTGTTCATTGTCACAAATTTTTTGAACTGAAGAGTTTCATTGAGAGAGTCTTGGAATAAAATGTCTACTTCACACAGAATAATGAGGATTCATTTGGAATACAGGGATTATTTTTCTAAAACTAAGCACTTTCATGATGAACTAATTGGTTTTATTAAGTTTACAGAAGTCTGGAATTAAACAATGAGAAAAAGTGGCCTAAGTTGAAAACTAAGGAAAAACAACAGTCAAAAATTCAGACATCTATCTGAGTGCCCTTTCGGCTTTGAAAGAGTTTTGAGACCAGGATTATCTCACTAGAATTATTTTCCTACTATTATTTATAAAGTTCTGTGCATTAAAGTACTATCTCAGCCTTCATGGTTTTATGCAGTGTTATTTCTTTTTAATCAAGAATAAGGGTTAAAGTACCATGCAACTATCAAAAATACATCAAATCATATAAAAGAAAATTCCACAGAGATATTGTCCATGGAAATGTGTCTATTATTTACCTTCCTGTTCTTAATCAGAAGATTATTTTATTAGATATGCCATCCCTGGAAGTGTCCAAGGCCAGGTTGGACGGGGCTTGGAGCACCCTGGGATAGTGGGAGGTGTCCCTGCCCGTGGCAGGGGGTGGGATGGGACGAGTTTTAAGGTCCCTTCCAACCCAATCCCATCTGGGATTCTGAAATAGCAGTTCTCAGCGGGAGAGGAGAGATAATGAGAGAAGTATGGTACAAACAGATTGTCATAATGATATGACAGAGATGACAGCCAGGACTAAGGAACCCTTCGTGGGATATTCCAAAGAAAGTGAGAATAAAAAAATCAAATCAAATCAAACAATAAAATAAAATAACACCAAGATTATAGTTTACAAATGAAGGGAATCTGTACACCCAATGCACTAGAAAACAAAGCTCACGTTTCTTCTTGTCCCTGTTATTTAATAGACAAGCTCATCACACCAAGAAAGGAAGCACCCACAGTGCCAAGGAACTAGAGGTGTTCCTTTAGTTTTCCTTTCTCTGTACATCTTGAGATAACAGGATTTTCTGTTGTACTCGAGACTGTGGATTTGTGTTGGATACAGACATATTCCTTTTTAAAGGTTCTCATGCATAATCTTCTGTTCTCTCAATTTTCTAACATATATAAACTAAATGATTTGGTTAAAATACACGAATTTAAATGACCAGATCAGATTCTTGTGCTTTGCTGTTTGTTTCCCAGCTTTTAGACAGATGAAAATTGCTCACCCTCCCTGAATGCTTCAAAATACTTTTTGATATACAGGACATCAGAAGTCTTCAAGCATTTCAAGCCTGAACATGACAATAGATTTCAGAATTCTGTTTTCCAACCAAGCTCTGACAAGGCATGTTGACAGGAAGAGAGAGAATGAAGAAAAACTCAGAAATCTGGCATTAATGCATCAGAATTCTGCTTTGTTGTGTACAAATCCCTCTCTAGATTGGGACTTTAAAATGTGACTACTCTGTGCTGCAACTAAATAAATGTATATAGACATGTCATTGGGAAATTAAAGAACACTGCCAAGAAAGGCTTTTTGAAATGTTTCTGTATCTGACAGGAAAATGGAAAGTTGATATTAAATGGACAAATCTTCAGATTGCATTTTCAGGATTATCCCAATTATGAAAAAGAAGGACATTGTGTATGATTCAGGAATTTCAATGGAACAATATTTAAGCAAATGGGTAATGTTATGTAAAATCACAGAATAATTAAGGTTGGAAAAGCCCTCCCAGATCATTGAGTCTGTGTGCTCTGCAGAGCCTTCCTGCCCTCCAGCAGTTCCACATTTCCACGAACTTGGTGTGACCTGTGACCTTACTTATATGCATATGTATTTTCTTGAGATCAGAGCTATTAACATATTCAAAATTCATATTAAAATATTACTGGGACTTTGAAAAAGTTTATTTTTCCTTGCCATTTTTAGCAATATACCTGCCACATCCAGAAATATTTTAATTCCAGAATAAATGTCATAGTGTGGCATACATAAATGTGACCATGAATTCCCAGAAATGTATTAATGTCTTTAGCAGGCATTTTTGTCTGATCTCGTGCAGTCTTGTCTATTTAATGCAGCTCAACTGACACAAATCAGAGGAGAAGTGAGATAATTTGAAGATGTGATTCAGGAGAACTTGTCATCAATCAGTCTGATTCCTGAGGTTGTTCTGAGGAGAGCTGTTAACAGAATGAACAATCTCAAAGTTTTCTTGATGCTGTTTTTATTCTGCCTATTGATTTTGTGTCAGAGGAAGCACAGGAAAGACCTGCTCCCATGTAACCATGGTATTTCTGTCAGACATTAATGATGGGCACAAACTGCAGACTTGCACAGGTGAAGGGCAAAGAACACGTGGAACTGGCATCCCAATTTTCAATTACTCAAATATTCCAGGTTTGAGAGTCTGCTTGAAATTAATACACTCAGCAGATAGAAGTGCCTGGAAGCATTTTAGGAGTTTCTGATAGAGAGCAACAGTAGAATTATTCTTGTGAGATTCCTTCTTGAAAAGAAAACATGATGAAAGGAAAACCTCCCGAGTTTAATTGGAAAGGATTCATATTTGTGACAGATATTTAAAAACAGAGGGTTTTGAGAAAATGCTTCTCAAAAATGTTTTTCTGAAGTCGGTGTTATCCCAGTTCTTTCTTTCAATGTAGGAGCTTACTCAGGAACTCGTGTCCAAATCCTGGATTTAGCAAGTTTGACATTTTCAGGAACTATTTAATGTGTGACAAATCTTCCCAGTGCTTCATTACACAACATTGTCTTTGACAGGCATTGCTTCTGTAAGTGCATCAAACTTGATTTTTATTTTTTTATTTCTTTTTGGGTGGAAGAAGCAAACAAGAAGGACCACAGGTGGAATGCCAAGCATTTGTTATTTTAGCATGTCATTCAGGGCAATCGAAAATTTACTGCCCTGCATTTTAATTAAAATCTTCTAAGAGAAGAAAAATCTTCAGCAAATGGTCATGCTGGGATGGAGGGATAAAAGTGGGTTCTGCTGAAAATGCTATCTCACTAATCAGATTGGAAACCACCAGTAATCATGAAAATTAATCAATGAATTTAATGGAAAAGGTGCAAAGAAAACACGCACACAAAAATCAGCCAGACATCTGTTTTAGAAACCATCAAAAAGTGAGCAGTTTTAATAACCCTTTTGCTCTTTGACCTAACATGCATCAGATCAGCTGTGACTGTGTGAATGTTGAAATGGCAGCTCCAAAGGAACAAGAGAATGAGAAAACAAAATAAATAATGTGGACTACTGGAAAAAGCAAATTAGGATGAAGTAGGTAAAAGAAATTATTGTGAGACTGGAGAAAATAGTGCAGTATGGATTTTTTTTTTCCAAGTCAGACACATTATTAGAACCAAGAGATCTTAGAGCTTGCATCTATTTTTTTTTTTTCCTCATTTCTTATGGTCCAGGACATTACAGCATAACACAATCTATAACAGGATTCAGCCACAACTGAAGATCATGGAATCATGGAACCATGGTGTCTTAGTTTGAAAGATAGATACCCGCCAAGGAAGGTGGGAACCTTCCTGGGAAGGGAGAAACTACCCCTTTCCCCGAAACACTGCACCTCTGGAAATCACGA
>WBMZ01008573.1:0-28756 GCA_013400975.1 Atrichornis clamosus | reverse complement strand
AGGAAGCAGCCGCACAGGCTGCTGGGAGAGGTAGTTTTCCTTAAACAGAGTCTGGGAGGTGTGTAAGGTTACATTTCCTCCGCAAGGAATTGTGGGAAAGGCTTTTCCTTCACTTTTACAGAGCTCATAATTATATCTCAAACATCTGAGTTTTCCCCCGAGCGGGCCTCTGCCCTTTTGGAGCTCTCTGGCTCACCAGCTAACTCAGTGATCCCAACAACTAGTGATACTAATTATCATTCAGTTACTATAAGGACAAAATAAGTCATTTGCCTATAATCCTAGAAGGGCAAACAGCTCCCTGCCTGACTTTCCAGTGTTCATGGGAAGCAATGGGGCTGTTGGAAGCTGTACAAAGGCATCAGGGTGGTCACACAGACAAGAGAGAGCAAATTACAGAGGATATAGGTTAGGTCTGCAGACTCATGGCTTGCTGCCACCAAAAGAGGGGATCTTTCTGTCCCACCACACACTACAAGCCCTCTCCCTCCATGACTTCCAGCTATGAAGCTCTGCAGCTGCTTTCTCCCTTCATTCACTCAGTATCTTCTTCAAGCACTTTGGGGTGAGCTTAAAGAGCTTCTGGAAGCAGGAAGCATAAAGTAATTATATTTACTAATAAACCCACAGAAGATATCTAGGATGTAACAAGCATTAATTACCCATCCTGAGGATACATTGGAATAGTCATGGGTATCAAGGCAGGCATCAGTCAGGAAGGGAAAGGCTGATGTGCAACCCTCACTGGGAAAAACCTGTAACATTGCTGAGGTGCAATTCTCACCGATTGTGCACCACCAATCCACACTGACACCGGGGGGGGGAGGGGGTTCCTTTAAGATTTGACACCTCTCCAGGTTGGAGGTTTTCCTCCTGAATCCCTCAAAAAATTTTTCTTGGTACAGCTGAAACCTCAGGGGAGAAGGAGATGACTATGAAGAAAGTTACAAACAGCTTACCCTGGTATGTGCTGGACCTTTATGAGGTTTGATTTAATTCACTGATATGGTAAAAGGGATGCTGGGTTGGCTCGCTTTCTTACTTTTTTTTCTTGTCTATCTTCTTTCCCACTCCCTCCCTGGGTTTACTTGCTGGCAAAGTAGTCTCTAGCCCCTGCAAAAATACTGGAATATATTACGCAAGTGGTTCATAAACACCTTGAAGAAAATAAGACTAGCAACAGCTAACATCAGTTTGTCAAAACATTTTCAATCGCTTCTATTTCCTTCCCTGAAAGAGCTCAGAGAGAACTCTTGAACCTCTCCTGTGCATCTTCTCTCTAGTAAGGTCTTCCTCACAGAACATTCTCACAATCTAAATGCATGTCACATAAAATCTACAGTAAGAGTGAAATCATGATTAGAAATTCTTTCAATGTCAAAATGAAAGAATGTGTTATGTAGCCATCTTCACCTGGTATTAGTCAGTACTTTTCCTAATGGCCCAGCTGAGAGTATGCTTATTAAAGTCACATGGAAACTATCCAGTACAGATCACAAATGCGCTACATTCAGTAAAGGAGGAAATTATCTTCAAAAAATGGAAAAAAAGCTCTGCCAAATATCAAAATAAATATTAGTTCCTACATTTAAACAGAAAAAAAATAAGCTGCATGTATTGCAAATGAGCAATCACTGACTAGGTAGCAGTCTTGCACCAAAGATCTTCCAGTTTTAAAGGATTGTAAACTGGATATGAATCAACAGTGTTAGCTGTTGATTCAACTGTGACAAAACATATCAGAAGGTATGAACACAGCCTACAAAATGTGCAGCACAATCCTTCCCACTTCAGTTGGTGAGACCCCACTGTATGAAAGATGTGGGCCAACTGGACACTAGGGGAGAGCAAGAACAAGAGAAAATGTGATTTGACTGGGGGGTTTTGTCTAGCATGAGGGGTCAGTGATACAGCTTTCAAGTGACAGAGAGCTGCTGCAAAATTCTCCGTGTCCATGGCAATCGGAAAAATAGTAATGAGCTTAAGCTGCATTAAAAGAGATTCAGGTGAGACATGATGATAAATTTTCTAATGATGGGATAATGAAGCCCACGGGAATAGATTGCCTAGGGAGACAGTGGAATCTCTAGTATTAGATAGATATCTATCAGCAGTTGGACAGGTGTTGGGCAAGCAAAGGGATTAGATGTCCCCTTGATGTCCTTTCATCCCTGTTGCTCGTGCCTGTGCTAACAAATCTCCAAAGGACCACATTACAAACCAAGTGTGGTTGTAAATACATTAAACTAGTGTTGGTCTTAACTGTTCACTTCAAGACTGTAATGCATTTTGATTTCTGATTAAGCAACCTTTAAATTTTTGAGATTCAATAGGAGGAATGGGGCTTAAAGCCTTTGTATAGTATTTCATCTGTCATTAACAGGTACCATCAATTCTAAATTCATCACAATGCAAATGGGAATGAAAGCACTGAGATTTTTCTTTGCCTAAGAACTCTTTGTTCAAGACTATCACTGCACCACAATGACTGTGCTAGGTGTTTATTCAGTGGAATGAATGCTCAGAACTGTGAATCATGTTTGGAGTAAAGAAAAGGAGCACAACCAGAAGTCATTAAAATCTCTTTTACCAAAAGGAATCATTAATGATATTCAGTGTTTCACAATTTCAGCCACTCAAGTTTTTTGTTGAAAAAGAATATTTCACACTGAGAAACATATGTGCCATTGACTCAGACGCTGAAAACATCAGGAAAAATATATGCTCTAAAATGCATTTTTTGCTTTGGATATGAGAATTCTGTGACACTGAACCCAATGCTGTAAACTGTTGTAATTTGTTAATTTTGGACTAAAATAGCTGTATTGCCCCTACACAAATATCTGAGCTATGTGTCACCATTTAAGATGAAACAAAAGAATTGAATGTATTGGGCAAATCAAAAGCTTTACGGTGTGTTAAGGCTCTACCTTTCCCATAGAAAAGTACCACAGCAGTTAAGCTGGGTGGTCATTTGCCATTTTTTATAATAAAATTTTCTTCCTACCAGGAAAATTTTCTTCCTACCTATCCAGCTCTCGGTTCACAAATTATGGGTTACTTATGTTCATGCAAAGCAGCACATCGTGAGCCAGGCTGCTTGCTTCATTAAGTTTGTATTTGGCAAATGAGAAAGGGAGAGGCAGTCATAGAACCCTGGCAGATATTCCTCTTCTACTTTAGTAGCCCAAGTATTTAAAGTGGCACAGGACAAAGATGGTGCCCCTCAGGTAACCCCTCAGGGGCTCAGCTGTGCTGGGACGAAGCTGAATTCGGCCATCCCGGGGTTTGTCCTTTCCTGCCTCTGGTATAGGAGCTGAGGGAAATTGCATATGGTCTAACTGCACTAGCTCTCCACCTTCAGGCAACTGCTCTACATATTTTTCTGAACTGTTATTGTCAGGGAAGAAAACAGTCACTCTTGACAACAGATCAGCAATTGGGGAAGAGCAATAGAAGGAGATCTGTGGAAGAAAGAGTAAAATCATTGAAGACAATAGCTTGGTCAGTTCATGTTTTTGAAACTCTCTTCTGTCTGCAGGACCCTGGAAGAAGCTCACTGTTCTGCTGTGTAAAAGGGAGTTTATTTTTATTATTTAAATTCTGCAGAGTTTTGCTAACTATGACTCTACTTCTAGAAATGCATGGCACTAAATCTCTGACCACATACAATGAATTACATGAGAATACTCTAAGTAAGCTCACACAGAAAATGACTTACGGAGAAAAAAGAGGAAATAATTTTGAAATACATTTGCAATTGCTAGTATCTATAATGTCCCAAACTCTTCTTTTTATTTAATTGGGGTTTTTTAAAGGAATATAATTAAACTATCACATGTTCATTATATTTGAGGTACGAAAATCCAGTAATGCTTAGTGTTTCACCAGTTGTGAGTGCAATTAAATTTAGCATTTAGTGTCATTAAAGAAAGAAGAAGCTCTCCTTGTAAACAAATCTGCTTCTGAATTTGACCTTTGACTATGTTTTGCAAAATGTTCACTTTATGATTGTCTGCAAATCATTTACTGAAGCTGAATATTTGAAATTAACTGTCTGAACTATTTGACTGGTCACTTAATCCACCTGGCTGTTTTTCTTGTGTGAGTTTCTGTTCTGTTAAGATAAAATTTTTAGACAGAGGAGGATGAGGGAGATTCACAGGACCTTCCATTTTCTCAGTAAGAATACAGTCTAGGGAAGGATTGTTTCAGATGAAGCAGCCATAAGTTTCATTGTATAAGAAATGATATAAGAAATGTCTTCACAGATTTGGGTGAGTTGTTCCCAGACTTAAAATATTTTGGCTAACATGTCTGCACGCATCAGATTGGCAATGTGTCACTTTGCCATTTCCCAAAATACCACAGTTATTTTTCAGTGATTTTACTATCAGTTAGCTGTACTTGGTCTGTAAACCTCTATGAAACTTCATGTCAATATACTTGATAGCTTGTTGGGTAAATAAAAATGTCATATTCCAAGGGAAATACACATTTATTTCTTTCAACTTTCCTTCTGACTGATTCTATTAAAACCATTCCACTCTCCTCAACCTTGTTGGGACTTTTTGTATCAGATTCAATAAAACAGACATTTCATATTCAGCAAGATGCTTCCTAACCTGAGCTGAAAGTGACTAGAAAAGGAAAGTTTACTGAACAGGAATAGCCTTCTGCTCTTTTGGGCAGAGAGCCCAAATTTTAAAGGTGTTTTATTAAAAACTGTAAAAATAAATGTTTCAATTAAAGTAATTTATCACTGAACTTCACTGATTTCCTCACGTTTTTGTTCTGCCTCCTGTGGGTTGGCCACATGATGTTACCAACTTGCAGAAAGCATCTGTTCAGGGATTTCAGTGGTACAACAGCTTTGCCACTTGCAAGGTGAGGCACGCAGTAGAGTCTCATCTGCTTGCCTGCCTTGGTAGGAGAAGGAGACAGGGGAGATGAGAAACACATCTTTCAAAGGACACCCCAGGAGCATTTCCAAACAGAACTATTTGGGATAATCAGCTTTTTTTTTTTTTCTTAATTAATAAGGAACAGGGGGGAAGGAGGAAGCAAGCAATACAAAACACTTTTTCTGAAATCTTTCAATTCAGGCCCTTTTTGCTGTCATGGAAATGTCAATTTAGTGTGTAAATACAGCAGGGAAAATAATACCCATTAACACCATATTGGAAATGAAAAGGCACTGCAGGTCATGAAGTGCTGAGCACATACTGGGTCAGAGAGAAATTTTTGAAATAATATATCTAGTCCAACATGGCTTTGTAGCTTTTAACCCATTAACTCATCTTTGTGGTGAAACTTGACAATTAAACCCTGAACATTCCTATTAGGGTAAACATGAGCATTCCTATTAGAGTAAACATGAGGTTTCATATTCAATTAGTCCCTAATATGATTTCCCCCAATTAGCATTGTATAAATGGCAAAATGTTTGTTTCTATTCTTTGGGTACCTGGTTTTGCAGGTAGAGGTACAACACATAAGCTAAGGTTATTCAGAAACACACTTAGTTGAGAACACAGAAGAATCAGAGATGATTACCATCTTACATTTGCATTGGTTCTAGGGGCTAAATTTTGAACTTTGGAGATTTTTCTAAAACATAGATTCACTGCAAGAACTTAAGGAGTAAATTCAGCTGAAAAATGAAGACAAATTTCCTGACAAGAGAGGCAACAGAAGAGTTTCCTTAATTAGGTTTTCAGGCCAAGATTAGATTTCAGTATGAGAAGCATTTTATAGCTCTTGGATACAATGGAAGTGAAAGTAGATCAACCAAGATAAAAGATCTCAGTCACCGATTCTATATAATTTGCCTAAATTTATGCCATCTTGGCTAATGTGTCATGCATACAAGTATCCCCAGCCATGACAGAAACAGAAATTTCAGATGCTTAGTGGCTTCTGTTCCTAATCATTTATTGCCTTGTAACAAATTGCAGCCTCCTTGCAGAAACACTTCTTTACCTATGGCATCAGTTAATGCTGTGGCATGATGCACCGAAACAGAACAGGCTGCAGCTTATCCAAGTAATGGAATGATTCACCGTTAAATGAGATTTGCAAGCCAAAAACGACCTGCTGGTAGCTGTAAGACAGGAATGTGTTGTAAGTACCACACACTTAACAGTCCCTTAAACCCTGTGCTGTAGCTGGTCTTCTCTGGAAGATGCAGTTTACATCACCTTCCTGCCGATGTAACAGAAGATGAACTCCTCCTCTTTCAAATTTGTTCTTTAATGTTTGCTGATACATCCATGACCCAGAGTAGTTACAAGTGCCCAAACTGATTTCTTATTAATCATCATACAGTGCTGCCACAAAGATAGACTTCAGTATAAATACTGGCTGTGGAAGGAATTCTCATTGTCTCACTTTCTGTCACCAGGATATCCAGATTAATAACACAGGGGAAAAGCACTGATTTGCTTAATTATGCCAGCATTAGACTAACTGAAAATATTACCATCAGTGATGAGTAAGAAACTGTGGTTCTAACAGCTTATCTCCATAATTTCTTTGGAATAATACACAAACTGCTGGATGAATATCTTCCAATAAGAATATTGTCTCCTGAAATTTTACTTGAACTTTAAATACTATTTTAAATCCTACTACAAAAAAAATGTTGATAATAACAAATAAACCCCTTAAATAAAAAGCTAATGATAAAATTTTGCCCGAGTAAAGCCGAGATTAAACTGAAAGTTCAAATTTATTGTAATTAGGACTGAGCTGATCTTGTGACTTAAGGCTCTTAAAGCAGGATATAGGAGACCTGTGCCATTACCCATAGTTCTGATATTCTGTATGATGATTTCCAAATTTCAATTTTTTCACTCTTATGTTTTATCTTTGCACTGTGTTGTGGGTTTTTATATCAGTACTTCTGCTTCTGTACCAGAATTTTGCTGGGGTTTTTTTCTCCTATGGGCAGGCAAGCCAAATGCCTAGAAGGGACTGTTTAGAGGCAGGAGAGACCAGATTTAGTAATAGAATATTCCCTCTTGTAACACCCAACTAATCTGAAACTGCATCAGACCCATGAAATGAACTTACATATGAAATTTTCCTTTGTTTTCAATGCAAAACCTGTCTATTTGTCAGATGTGACCAGATGAGTATTTTGCAAAATAATTCTATAGCTGCTCTATTTTTCTTTCTCTTCCAGTTTGCATTGAACCAATAGAGGAAGTTTTGTCGTCTTTTGAACACCCATCTACAAGAATGGAAAAATATGAAAAACATCAACCAGATTAGAATGAGTGGGAACGTGGAGGCATTCCTGGAAAAAATGAAAGGAAGAAAAAGGATCTCCTACAGATATGTACATGCCATGTGTATATTTTTATGTCTGAGAAATGTGAAAATCCACTTGCTTGCTTGGGGAAAACTACGTTTACTTCAGTTTGTATCTAACTGGAAGATAATAGCCTCCAAAACAGCTACCATGAATTTTTAAAACTGAAAGTCAACTAGTGCTGAACTTTGAAGCTGCTAAGTATGTTTTAATGTGCCAATGAATTCAGAACCTTAATCTAGAAAAGAAAAAACAAACAAAGGAGACTCATAATGCCTTGCACATTTTAATACCAAGTGTGATAATGAACATTGGAATAACTAGCCAAACATACTGACTCAGTGGATTGTCTGTTACATAAAGTGTCTAAATAGAGTTCAGTGTCATTTAAAATTCTGTATCTGTAGCTTTAAAGGCAGGCTGTGGTCTTGCAGCATAAATTAATTGGATGAGGTACTTAGTGTAGCTAATGCAGGAAGTCAGACTTAATAATCAGCGTGCTCCTGCCTGCCCTTAAAATCTGTGAAAAGCCAAACAAACACTTTAACAGGAGATCTACTACAGGTGACATTCCCAGGAGAAAAATCCGGCCTTTAATTTTATGTATCTATCAATATCTTAAGAGAAAGTCTTTAATATATGATTACGGTCAAACTAAAGGAAATCTCTGATGTATGAAATGTAAAGGTCAAATGACACTTAATAAAAATTTCAACACTGGAAGGTAAGGAAATTAACTTTGCTGTATAGCTGACTTCCTCCTATCCAAAAGCATAGTTGGATTCTACATGCTAAGCCTGTGCCTTGGCTTTAGGTGCTCTGACAGACCACAAACACTACATTTTCCTGAATTGGGCACCTCAGTAAGGCAAATTTATTAGTGACACAGAATGGTCTGTGTCCTGCAATTCAAAATAATTTTATTTCCAATGTACCAAATGCTTATGATTGAGCACAATTAACCATATCCTAGCATTTAATCTAGGAAGATGAGATGGATGGATTTGTACCATGTCTTTCAATTGTAAGGAAACTGGAGTAACATCAACTGTATACTCTTTCCTCACCAATAGGTGTCCACTCAAAATTAATATCTCTATTTAACTGAGCACTCTGTCTTTCTGATGTTAAACAGCACAGGACTGGGAGACACCTTCTCCTACAGAGATAATAGCAGTGGGGTTTTCATTAAAATGAAAAAGGTGAAAATAAACAAACAATGTTTTTTCTAAGTATAATTTTGTGAGAAAGGCAGTAAAAGAGGGCTCACAAAATGCCCACAAATCCATCCATGCCCAAGTCCTAATATAAACCTCTTGGTTGGGGACCATACTAAAGGAAAGCCATCCACATTCTACTCTGGGCTAGAAATACAAAGGAAAGGTCACATTATTTTCATTTCCCTCACAGAGCAAAGGGGAGAGAAATGGAAAGGACTAAAGGACTTTAAGGGCTTAAGAGTTTGGGGTTTTATATCACTGAGTTCATGTCTGTGAGAGCAGGGAGCTACAAGCAGAATGAAGGAAAAAATATAGGTACCTGAAGTGGTGTACAAAGACAAACCCATTACCTATGTCTGAAGAGACTGGATGCTTTAGCCTTACAAAGGTAAAACTTCACCATTGTAAAGGCTACGGACAGAGCAAGATGTAAAGTTTTGCTGATGTATCTTATGCATGTGCCTGACAGAATGAGCTGCCTGGGGGTATCCTAGGAGCAAAGAGCCTGTCCTCACCTCTCCATCACAGGCACCCTTCCAAAAGCCGAGGTGGGAGCTGACAGCAAACCTCTCCCAGTTAACTACTGTGATGAAGGCACGAGGAGCAGCACGGCCCAGGGCAAGTGAACTTGTCTAGGAGGGCAAGGGCTGAACATGGACAGGCTGACAGAGCAAGCACAGGATGGAAAAATCCCTGATAGAGCACAGAGCCCTGCAAAGTGTGGCCAGTTGAGACAGAAGCAGATAATGGGAACAGTCAGTCAAGTGAGGTTAACAGAAACATCCCATACTAACAGATCAGATCAGTTTAAGTCAGATCTTGGTACCCAGCAAGGCTTAAAAATCTTTCAACTGTGAGTTATTGCCGAATTCCAACAAGTAATAGCCGGTCTCATGAAAGGAAACACTGTAACATTGCTTGAATTAATATTTAGAACTATTGTTACTGCTTATTTGCCTTGCACAATTTTCTTTTCTCCTTTTATAAAAATATCGTTTGATAGGCATTTGACTCAGGGTTCCACGGAGAGAAAATTAAATTCCAAGCACCAGAGAAGCTTAGTGTAAGGTTTTTCTGGTTTCTGATGGTAACTTGGCTCAGTGTTTCAGATATTAAACTCTTTACACATTAATCAAGCTGTGAAAGAAGGAAACATCAGAGTAATAACATGTACAAGAGGTTGGAAAGACACTTGGTATGTCATTCTCCTCTCTGAATGCAGTAAATCTCTACTGCATGGGTACTCACTAGACAGAACCTGTTTACTTGCAAGATCATTAATGAGAAAGAAAATGGAGCTTAGAGAAATTTCTCTTTCTTTTCAATTCATGCAAATTACAAAGCAAGAGATACACAGCATTGCAGGATATGGAGAATGAAGAGGTTTAGAGAAAAAACAAACCTGTGTTCCTTTTTACAGTTTGGGTTTGAATAGTTGGAAAAAAACCCCACCTTTTTTTTCACCATGGTAATCACACTTCACACAGCTTTAGTCCATACAGCAGAAGAAAATCCATAATAGATTTTCTGTGTTGCCAACACCAGAATATGACAACCATGGCATCTTCGTAAAAATGCTGGCACCAGCTTTCTCTCTGCCGCTGATAACACTAAATGAGGGCTAATGTCACACTTGGTGACTGTTGGCTGCTTGGAGAATTATAAATCCATATAATCTGGGCTGATACATTACACATACACACACACACATCTTTGAAAAATATAATCACATAATGAAATCCATATTTAAAATAGTGAAGAGTAAATGTGATTATTAGAGTATCATTGCAAGCAATAACATTTTGTAAATGTTTGCTTTGACTGCACGCATAGATAAGTTACTCAAATGTTTCCAGAAAATCTTAACAGAGGAGAAGGAAACAAAAAATACTTTTCTAAGAATAAGTCAAAAGAATAAAAGATAGAAAATTAGAGCTACTGTAGATTTTGAAAACTCATTTTGCAAGTAGGAACATCACGTGCAAGATTAAAAAACCTCCAACACCTATATATATGTGATCGGATGAAAGATAACATTTCTCAGCTGATTTTTAATGTTAAAATGTACTTACTAAGTACAAAGAGAAGCCCTTGACTAAACAATAGAACATTTTACAGCGTTTCAGCCTTTTAATGCTGCCTTTATCTTTTCTCATTCCTGCCCCTTTATCTAAAGGCAGGAGGTGGTTGCATCTCCTCAGTAACCCTCAGGAACGAACAGACTCAGTTCAGTTCAGACAACTTGTTCTGCTGTGCAGCACTTGCACTCAGTTTAGGTAAAGGAGTTGAACAGATTGAACAAACTCAGAGATATTTAATGACTCCTGGACACTCCTTCCTTCAAAAACAAAGTTTCTGCCTTTTTGCCTGTTAGCAATTCTATCGCACAGTGAGAGAACATACTCATAACCCAAAACTAAGCAAATGTTTAAGGACATAATTACCTTCCTATCAGCCAGATAAGCACCTAAGCACATTTGTAAGGTCCGGTTTGGAGGCAGTTCCAGTACTGTTGGAGCAGATAAACATAGTTTATGTGACCTACACGTTTCTATCAGCAACTAACATTAAACATGATTCAGTCAGTTTGCCGTAATTTATGAAACAGAAAGAAGCAGTTTGTTTTCAAATGTGACATTAAGCGTGAAGTGCTGATTATTGGAAAGAAGGGATTTTGACATGAATTTAATATGGAATCAAGGATAGCAAATAACCAGTGAACAGAAAGATGTTATTTTTCAGCGTGACTTAACCAAAGTTTTGCAAGACTGATATTCCCTTCATCATCTCAAGATTGAATCAGGTAAGATCAGTCCTTTCACTGAATAGAACAGAACAGAAAAGTCTGAAGGTAGTAGCATAATGTCTAGCTTCATGTAAGGATTCTCAAAAGAGAAATGGATTGCATTGTGTGCAGCAGTGTCTTTCAAACTAGACAAAGGCTATCCAGTTTAGTTTTAAGAGCATAAACTCCAATTGTGTGTCCTGACAGGATCACTGCCAACACTTTGCTTGTATCTCAATAGTCTACAGTATCAGATTTTTGCTCACTGCCTTAGAAACTATTACAATAAATGAGGGCATTATTCCCTTCAAGTAATTAGAGAAAGTTTTCATTTACTGTATAATAAAACACTGACAAACTTTCATCATCACTAATGCAACAGTTTTACACAATTACCCTTTCTCTGGAAAATATATATTAAGCTACATATGTGACCTGAGTAGTATTACACCTACACAGCTTGAAATATAATTGACACCTTGGAAAAGAAGTTGTAAAATATGCAGCCTGTTCTTTGATTAATTACAAAGATTATTTCATGTTCTTTCTGATGCAGTAAAGAAGAAGCATTCTTACTTTATATAGCCTTTGAGAACTTCAAAGTGGTGCCTTTGAACAAATGGGAAGAGCTGCTTTTCTATTCCCTTACTCAGAAGAGGCCAACTTGTGGCTCATGAACAGTGTGTGTGCCACCACAAGATCTATACCTGCATTTACTGCTTTTTCTTGCCCAAACCAGCTCTGCATTTAATCTGAGGGATCCCTGAGGAGCACGGCAAGTTTTCCAGAAACTCTTTTCTCTCTGCGCCATATATGGCTCGTGGCCACACGAAGAATGCAATGTGGCTTGTAAGACCAGGAATATTTTCCCATCTTGCCTTACTGGCATTGCAACACAAAGAGCAGCGCTCCAACCCAAGAAACAAGCCAGCAATCAGATGTAATTAGGACCTCAGGAGGTTGTCTCTTATCCAGAGGAACCCCACGAGCTCCCCTTGGTAGGCAGCACAATTAATTTAGGCTATACTTAACTGACTCAAGCAATGGTGAAATCTCTTTCCTTGTGCCAGTGTGACGGATAATGTGAACTCATCCACAAGGATATGCATCTTTCATTGCCTTTTAAGCACAATATGGAGTTAATAATGTAATGGATTAACTGGGGATGAAATGACAAAAATTGGCACCATTATAACTTCAAGGCAAGATGTATACTCTTTCTGATTTTTCCTCAGCCTTCATTTATGAATGATAGATTGTTTCTCAGGTTCCATTTAAACTCCTTATTAAAATGCAGTTATTTGTTCAATGCATGCCATTCACACTCAGATACTTGCTCCCACAAAATACTGGCTGAGACAAGATTGACCTGAATCTAGAGATCAAAATAGAGAGAGTCATTATTTTTCCTTACATTTTGCTGATAAGAATATTCAAGCTGATTAAAGAAGAGTCTTTGAGAAAGCTTGCTACAATTTCCTCCTTAGATATTTTTAAAAAATGCAATTTCCTTTTACAGCAGTAATCTATTTAGTCCTTGATTAATCCAACTTTACTGAGAATTTCATTGTGGCAAATCATCATTTCATATTTCTAAATCAGTATAGGAAGTGACTGACTTGAGGCATTTAAATAAAGTGAGCATGATTACGAAGAATTCCTGAGACCAGCAAATTCTGAAGGGAGCCACTAACTCTGCAGCATTATGAGGCTGAGTCTGTTTTTGTTTAGGAGTTTAAATATTGATTTAGCTATTTAACTATAGGTGCCTAAATTGCAAAGGGCTGGAACACACACCAATACATAATTTTAAAATTCTGAACTTGGATGTGAAACAGGCAATGAGTTAAACGTAGGTGTGTGTATTTTGAGGACAATCTGTTAAGATCCTAAACAAATAAGGATGAACCCAACACTCCTACATTTAGGCAGCTAGTTTTTATTTCAAATCAATTTAATATATATTGAATTCTGTTTGCATAGTACACCATTGTGATGAAATCCAGAAATCTGGTTAATTGTTCCAGCTTCAGTAGCACTAACAAGCAATGATTTTACAGAGATTTAACAGTATTTAAGAGGTGTGTAAATAAAAGAGCATATAGCTATTTAGGCACTGTTTTAGGATATTTGAATAGGGTGCACAAATACTGCACAGTCTTATATTTTATTTCAATATTGGCTTAGACACTCAGGATGATAAATCTTTTGTTTTAAGCTATTAAACATTCTTGTTACTGTACACTTCATAGAGAAGAAAATGTTATGTACTTTATTAGCAGTGCTGCTATCTGGCCACGTTTGACACTTCAGAACTATATAAGCAGAAAGTCCCAATTCAGAAAGATAGACATTAATAGTAATAAATATATCAAACACAACCAACATTAAGAATACGGTAAATAGTGAAATGCAGCCTTAATTTATCTTGTGCCTAGTCATCTTTATTCTTATATTTTATGGTTTCATATTTGTTGTCTAGAAAATAAAAGCTCAACAAGCCATGAAATGCTCATCATTTGCCTTCACCCACTGTTTCCAGGTAATTACCTGCTTCTCAGTGTGAATCCCTCTCCCTGCTCTCCCACGGACTCTGCTCACCGACACCAAAAGCTGCACCAGCTGTGAATGCCCACTGCACACATAAGTATGTATTTACATATGTGTGCATGTATGTGTGTGTGTGCCCTCACAGCACACTCAGAGAGGAAACAGTCCTTTCACCTTACTGGTCTCCTGCAGGGCAACACAGCTGGATGCAGTTGCTCTTCTGACACTTTTGGAAAGCATTACCCATGGAGCTTCCTGGATAGTACATGTTCCTGCTGGAACAGGGCATCAACCTGCTGCTAATGCCTGAGCTGTGTGCCACTGGCAGAGAACCTGCTCATCACTGGCAGAGAACCTGCCCATCACTAGCAGAGAACCTGCCCATCACTGGCAGAGAACCTGCCCATCACTGGGCCTTCTCTTTGGTGGCCACAAAAAAAGCCAGCACAATGTTCCGAGTCATTCCATGCCTAGCTATGGGTTCAGTGACTGATAAAATGGTACAGTGCAGCCAAAGTGTGCTGATAGCGTGATTTCATTTTGAAGACAGATTTACACAGGCCTCAGAGCACATCCCTTAGTGATGCTCTTCAAAAGTCAAGCTCTATTTAATTTTGCACACAACAGATCTCTTTCTATAAACTAAGAAATGGCTAGGCTGGAAATACCTGGAGGGAAGGGAAAAGATGGTGTTGAAGTTCTTATCAGCTAAAACTTCAAGGCCCATTTTGAAGGGCAATTTTCTTCTCTTGCGCCTTTGCTTATATGGCTACAGAAGAAGCTCAAGAACAAAGGTTTGGAGGGCTGCATTGCAATCTTTCCATCTCCTCTCAAGCCAGACTACATGGAGCTCAGCTTTATGGATCCGTGAGTAGATGCACAGCCAGCTGTAGAGCCAGAAACAGCTCTACAAAAGCTGAGAGATGTGGTAAGTTATGGAGGACTCCGAAAGGAATAGGGTGGCACACAAAAGGCAGAGAAGTGACTGTGCCATGTGCCTAGCATAAAGCAGGACATGTCCAAAATTGCCAAGTAAAAACAGACTAGGAAGTACACTGAAGCCAAGCTGAACCAAACCTAAGAAATTCTTTATGTACAGGAGAATTCCACTACATACAATTACATTCTCTCTTGCCAGACATTTTTAAAAAAGAATCCCAATTGGAAGTGGATGCTAAGAGAAAGATAATTGCATATGGACTTAATTACATAGCATATATTAGAGATAAATGGCACTTTTGTTTTCCAGAAAAAATAATCATAATCACTACAGGGCCTTCTGGATCTTCAATTGCCTTTGAGTAATTATCCATTTCTCCTTACACTGTGTTCAATTTAATTTGTGCAACAATTAACTGAAATAAAACACACAAGTAAAAACAGTCAGGTTTTAGCTTTAATTATTTATTTAAGATTGGGAAATAAATCATCCCAGTTTTTAAAAGCTGGCTGCCTCATTCTAGTTATTAAATTCCGGATATTTATTTGCATTTACTGTTCTTAGTACAGAATCACCTTGTGAGCTCACATATTAGGAAAGACATCTATAACCATTTTAATGGTTTTATAAATTAGTAAGGTAATAAACAGAAAATAAAGGTATTCTGCATCAGTGTGTTCTTCATTCATTTTTATGCTGCTGACACCGGTTTAGTTTTTAATTATGATACTATTTTGTGATGCACTGGTACCATCACTGGAAAATATAATCATGAAGTCTTTATATAAGAGGATATATATAGAGTAACAGGAGATTTTGCCATGGTGCTGCACAACGAAACATGCTCTGAGAAGCAAGACAGAAACTGCCACTTGTGTGTGAGACCAAGGAAATCTGTGTTTTAATGCAATGTAGATTAGCTACAGTTTGGTGTGGATTTTTTCTTTATTAAAAAAAAGAGATGAAGCACATTCAGCAGAGTACTTTTCACAAAACCAGCTTGAGCTTTGTGTCTCCATTGCTTTCTCCATAAACTAAACCCATTGTAGATTTGGTTTTGTAGAAAGTCAATTTTATGAACATAGGTTTGTACTGTCATAAAATGGAAATTGTATTCAGCAGCAGGGGCAGAAATCTTTCAATAGCATATTACAAAGACTTTTAAATAGAATCTTTTTTTTTTGCCCCCAAGTTCTGTGGGTCAAAAAAAGATTGAAATTCTTTCCAGTTGTTCATTTTGCATGTTTTCTGAAGTTACCATTGTCTCTTATCAATATTCCTTAGCCTCTATGCAATGATAGGTGTTTTAAATCAGGCAGCTGCTGGATCCAGATTTGGTGGCTAAGCCACCACAAGCTTGAGACATTCTTGTCCACAAAAGTAGAGCAGAAGGCAGTCACAGCAGCAAGCTGTCCCCCATTCCTAGACCACTAACAGATGCTCTGTTAGGATAGAACAGGCTCTTCTGAAGGTACTGATCTACTGGTAGCTTGGAGTTTTTTACCTGTTCTGTGAAAGCATTAAATGCTAGAATGGAATTCAAAACAAAAACCAAAAAGTTGCCACAGCAAATCGTATTTGTAATAGATCATGTAATTACCTTACAAATAACACAATATGTGGAACCTAAAATGGCTACAGAACAACAACATGAAAAAGGCAAGTTCCTCTTTTTATGAAGGAAGGAAATAACCTTTCCTCCTCTCATGTATGAAATTGGACTAGATACATTATTCAGTAAACTCATGCAAAATTTCTAGGTATTAATGACAACCCAGTGAAATGCTGAACTTTTTAATTAATACCAAGTAAAAGAGATTAAATACATCCTAATGACACACACTGTTAAAACAGCCATCCAAGGAAGGTCACGCACTGCATGTCTGCCAGGTCTCACACTAAGGAGGGCCACAACAGCAGCTGCTGGGAGGTCTGGATGCAGTGTTAGCCTTCATCTGACATGCTAAAGCAACTGCTCATAACCAAGGGTAGGAAAAGTGTAGCAATTTTGAGTCTGATGCACAAGCTAAGGCAGAAGAAAATGTCTAGCTCCCCTTGATTCTTTAGTAAAATCATACCATGTAGCTGTAAAGTTAGTATAGGCACACAGAGATCAATAAACATAAATTGTCAGAAACCTTTTTAGAAGGTGTCATGAATAAAAATGAAAGTCAAGGAATCAAATTCTGAATTCTTAGCTATCTTACCAAGGTAAAAGTCACAGATGGCCCATTGAGGAATCAATTATGGATGTAAGGTTCATGATCCAAAAGCTTTCCGCCAGTGAGATGAATCTTAAAAGTATAATGATGATAATGTTAGGAGGGAGAGACACAGCACAGGAGAAAAGATAAAGTGAAAATGGCCTGTAGGATGGAGCCTCACTCATTTGTCACCGCTACAGAAGACACAAAAATTGCCTTCTTATCCCCTTCCCCACCGCACCTCACAGCCCCAGTCAGGCCCAGCTGTTTCTACATTCTGAAACTCTGCCCCATGGAGATGTAATTTCAATATGCTGATGGATAACAGCCATCATCAGCTTTGGTAGCCTGTACTTTCCAGGGAAACTTAGTCAGGCTCAGGCCCGGACTAGAGGAAATGCACTCTGACACGCTATTTCCTTGCATTTTAATATAACCAGAACTGGAAAAGTGTGCTTTTTCAGGTAATTGAACCAGCTTAAAATTCTCTGTTTGAAATGTGTTCACTGCCACCTGAGCTGCTGTTTGAGTCATAAGCTCAATGCAGAATCTCATCCAGACTGCATATAGTATTGAGGGAGAAGCTTACAACAGAGTTATTCCCAGAAAAAACTCTATCTTTCCACAGGTGGGACATAAATATGTTTACTTTGCAGTGCTGGCAGTAATGGACTAGGAGCCATCCAAATGCCTGCTAAAGAAACACCTGTGTCATATCCCTGGGTGGGAAACCTTCTTCTGTAAAACTGGTGGGTTCCTGTAATACAGATCATTATTCAAATATTACCAGAGAATGATGGCAACGTATATAACAGTAAAACTGGTATAACAGCAAAGCTATGGTTTTCTTTTATAGGCCACCTAGAGAAACTCTGAGAATACAATTTGAAAGTGCTAATATTAGTAAAACACATTTGGAAGTAAATAGAGTTGACAAGGATGAAACATTGTATGACTGGTCTTCTCCAAAATGGAGAAAAGTGACTGTTAAAGAATGTCATTCTATTCTGATTCATCATGTCTCCTTTGTGTATTCATAAACTTCCACCTAAAGATAGTTACAAATTAATTTTTAATCAGTTTCACCTTTTTCCTTTATAAATCATGTATTTCCATAGACTGGAACACAATTTTAGCTTTGTAAGTTGAACTTTATTAAAAGGCATAGTCATCACTCCAAGCCTTTATTGCACTTATCTGCGAGCTTGCATTTCTTTAAACAGTATGATAAATAACAGAGGGTTGACTTTTATGACTAGAATGTGTCTGGGAAAATTAACACTTCCTTTGACATAAGAGTGTGGGGGTTTTTTTGTCTGTTCATTAATATCAGTTGTCCATTAACTATTCTCATATGTCGTGAAAATATTTTGGAGTCTTTTGGTACAAAACAAAAAACTCCAGGAATGAGGATGTAGTCCAGCAATGCATAGAAGACTTTCATTCAGATTCTCCTTTACAGGGCTATCACAAGGCTATAGTGGCTCAATACATACCTACTTAACCTATGCAGAAAGGAAAAGCACCATCAGGTAAGAATGAGGACAACCTTTAACAGTTCTAATATTTACAGAGAGTGAAAAATAAGAAGCAAGAGCACATCCGCTTGTAATCATGTCTATTTCCTTGTTCATCAATTTTAAGATTTCAGAAATGCCAGTAATTGATTATGAAAAACTCCAGTCATTTGCAGCATTTGCTAAAATTTTCAGGCATTTTTTACAGTGTAGAATTCTTCATTTTCATTTCACCTGAAATTTTAAAATTTTCAGTAAATCTAGTCTGATCTGATTATCAATTCTTGCAAATATGAAACTGAATTTTCAGTAAGTGTATTATTTGCTGATTTTATTTTATTTTGACTGCCCAGTACTGGACATGTAGCTCTACTGGTGTTAACTGTGACTGGGGAATAGTATGGCATCAGTCAGGACTGAAAAATAACAGAAAATAGAACCTTTTTCTAGGAAACCTTTCATTTCTTACACAATGAAATCTGAGCAGGATTTTCTTCTGGCAAAATTGCCTGAATACCATATTGTTTGTTTTATTCTCTCTGACAAAGGCAAGCATTCTTGTTTACAACTTATGAATAGAAAGAGACCAACAGAAAATATTTCAAAGTCTGTGCAACTTCTTTCCTTTCAACTAAGAACCTGATGTATTGTAAAGTCCCAACATCTGCTGCCATTCAGCATGGGGCAACAATAGATTATTTCTGCTGCTGCTCAGCAAGAAGAAAAATATATAATTTCTACAGTCTTGCAACTGCCACTGCTTTCATGGCCTTTTTTCTTCTATGACAGAAATCCCACCTGTTCTGCAACAGAAAATTCTCCAGTATTATAATTTGAGAATATATAAAGAGCACCAAACAGGGACCTTCTGTCTTTTCCACAAGTCAGAAAATCTTTTAGTGGAAAAGTTTAGGAAGCCTCAGGCTAGCAGAACAGAAAATAAGCCCCTGGAGCTTGTAGGAATTGTGCCAGGCTGATGGCTGCATTCAACCACTGGCTCCACCTTCTCTTTTGTACAAAAATTAACTGAATGTCTCAGGTTCTGTAAGAAGATGGCTAGAATTCAGCAGGTGCTGGAATAGTCAGTAAAAATAGGAATTACAAATAATAGCAGATGTGTGGGAGAGCACTGAGAGAGGCTTAGCCTGCCTACAGCACCAATGCAGAGGGGTCGTAGAAAGGAAGACAGAAATCACAGGCTGAAAGGGAGCAGGCAATACATTTTCCATTTAAAATGTCTTGTTAACTCACAGCTGCCTTCGAAGCACTGGTTCAGAGGACAAAAAAAGAACAATTCATTTTAAAATGTATTACAAGTAATGTGGAGATAGGAGCCCTTATACGTAAGTTTCTACCTGAAGCACACATTTCTGTCCCCCCAGTTACACTATCAGAAAAAAACGTCTCAAAGTCATAGGGCCCTGCTAAGCATCTTGAATTCAATTTGTAGGAAGATAGTATGATAATAGCCCACAGAACTGTGAATGTCAAATTTTAACCTAGATGTAAATAAAACTACAAACCATCCAGACAGTTTCCAGTATAAGAGTTTAAGAATTTCATACAGAAAGTTTTACTCTAGGAGGCCAAATCTCAAAATAAAAATATTTCATTAATATTTGTATAGGATATAATAACTGGTAAGTGGGGTTTTTTAATTGAATAATACCAGCTGTATTAGAAAAAAAGTTAAAAAACAGCAACCCCAAATATATATTTGATTTATTATTAGTTTCAGAAGCTGATTTCATACTTTCATGAAAAATGCCTTAAAAATTACATATATGCCAATCTTTTTTTTTTTAAACTGTCTTATTTTTATGTTATTATTTCCATTCCTTTAGGAGCTGTTTTACTATAAACTTCACTAAAAGGAGAGAAGAGTTTGCCATCTCGGGTTCTACCCTTCTTTATTCCCCACACCCCTGACTTTTGTTCTTCTCAACTTCTAGCACTCCCTTAAAAAAACCCTAACACGGACTTCCATTCCAGGAGAGTAATAAGTCCAAAACAGCCTAGGACTGCTCTTGGCTAGCAAAGGGGAAAACAGTATTTAAAGATTGTGCTATTATGTACATATAAGGAGGACAAATTAGGTTGTGCAGATTCCAGCTTTATGCTGACCTTGTACTAACAGGATGGGGGATGCAAAGGGCTCATAGCTGGCTGTTCAGGGAATGCTCCAAGTAGATCAAACAGATTGCATCCACACAGAGCAGGACTTTGCTCAGGCATCCTCTGGGCCCTCTGGAGCGAATTTCTGGGCCTAGGAATTATTATTTCATTTATTATTTCTTTAGTTCAAAGTGTCTGAAATATTGTGAGGGTTGCAGCACTTCTTTTCATTTTCAGCATGACATGGGGCATGGCACAGGAACAGATGGTTGCTGTGGTGTTCTCTCCCCACAGGGTGGGCCAGAGGCTGTCCTTGGTACTAACATGCCCCAAATTCTGCCTCAGAGGGACAAGACACATCAGACCAAAAGAAATCTCAAACATGAGATTACCTGTGTAAAGTGTGGACAAGCAGGGAAACCAGGAATGAGCCAGGGACTGATGTTTTTTCATAGTACAAATGCAGCCCTAGATAGCCTTAAATCTATTATCTTTTCAATTCTGAGTCTTCCTGTAGCTTTCTTTGATATTTATAAATAACAAAATACCTGTAACCTGGTTTCTTAAGAGCTGTGGTATTTGCCTCCTCCCAGCAATGGGGAGCTGAACATTTTAGAATGGCTCAGTTCCTTCCTTGCTCATCTCCAGAAAAATCCATTCAACACCATTCTCTCCTAAATTGTCTCTCTCAGCCCTGCCAGTCTTTTCTCGAGTCTCATCTTACTGGTGCCTCAGTCAGTGACACTGTCTGAGCACCAGTACCCAAAGAGCAACAGATTTCAGCACTGGGACAACACAGGCCAGTTGGGACAGACTGTAAATCCTAAAGCCAACCCCTAAACTTTCAGGTACTGCCTTGTCCCAGCCTTGGGTAAATGGCTGTGCAAAGAAGCCTTATTCACCTCCTTGCCTGTGGCATGCTGAAGGGGTACCATCTTCATTCAGGGCTTCCAAAAGCCCCAGAATGCTCTCTGGCCATGCCTGGATGCTCACAGCTTTCCACATTAGGAGTAGGACTATAGCCATCAGTGAATTGATGGAAACAATGCAGTTAAAATATAATAAAACAATGTATCCCTTTATTTCCACAATTTACATTGTCTCTCCCAACCTATCAAACAGTACAGGCAACATATATTTCCTTACTGGAAAGTTAAGTCTTAACTAACTTGTTTCTTCTAGGTTTTGTACTGGCCATATGGCCTTCTTGGTCGGTAATATTCTCTTTAGAGTAAACTCACAATGTTGTATCAACCTTGCTGTGGTCTGATTTATCCTTCCTAGATACTCTACACATATCACATTATTTAATACCTAAATGGAGCCAGATTGGTGGCCATAAATCTTCTTAAGTAAGCTTTGTAGCCTATACTGAAAATTATGACATGGAGCAAACAGGGGAACGGCTACACAGAGTAGCTACATGAGTTATCAGGAAGCAAGCTCGGCTGTAATTTTACAGCATGTCAGATACTCTGCTAAAAGCAGTGTCTCTGTGTGTGCTCTCTGGTGCACAAGGGTTTGCCTACCCTAATTCTGCAAACTACTTTGCATCTGGGATAAAAGCACACACACAGAGTACTGCCAAGTACAGCTGTATCTATACTGTAACAATTACATATAGGGAGTGAAGCCCTGTCCTACCTGAACAGGTATGTTAATCTCTGAACCAGCATTACCATGAAGCTATTTGGAAGTCACCGAGAGAATACACAAATTTCAAGTATTGGTGTATAAAGCAGGAAAAAAATGTATTCAAAGTGTACAGATTCATGTAGCAGTGATAAGGGGAATGAAAGTATCTGTCATGTTCCTCAAGACAAAACAACACTGTACCCATAGCATTGAGAGGCAGGCAATGAGGTCACATATAAATTCAGATGGCAGGGCACATTCACAGGTCAGATATATTTGCTACCATGATCTCTTCAGTAATAGTGAGAGTAAAGCCTATCTTTCTTGATGTAATTTTACATTTTGAAGAACCTAATGAATTCAAGCATTTAATTAATATCTTTTCCTTCAGCACTTTTACCAAGTTAGTAAGCTTGTAATATTCTTCCCTTATTTAAGAGGCATTAAAACAACAAAAAAACCTACTTTGTTATCCATCTTTCAAAGTACTTCCAGGAAACTCTGCATGAACAACTGGGTGAGAGCAACAGAGGCATTTGGTTGGTTTCCATAAATCCAAGTTGCACCAAACCCCCTGATAAAATGACTGACATTCCATGCCAAGTGCACTGCAAAGAGAGCAGCACAGATACTCTGAGGGACTGAGAACTCACCTGCCAGCACCCAAGCACCAGCACCTGTGCTGCTGTGCAGACAGTGCAGCCTGGGGCTGAACAAGGTATTTCAGAAGGAGCCTGGCTCACCTGGAGGCCTGCTACATGATCTGCCATGTGGTGCAGATAAGACCGGAGCTTCCTTATCGATGCTAGCGGAGTACCCAACAAAAACAGAAGACAATCTCCCAGTAAACTCCCTCCAGACAAACTATTCAATTTCAGAGCACACGTACAGGTGCATTTCAAGTGAGATCAGGCCAAGGGACACGTTGGCCTTCTGTGCCTGAAAGACAGCTGAAGACAGAAACTCTTATAAACACCATTTCAGAATTGAGAATAGAAGTGTTTCTTTTCTCAATGAATACTGCTGGTGCAGTAACTTTTTACTTTTTTTTAATGTATAATATCATCTGCAATACCAGCTTTGAGTTACAATGCACAACACACTATACAAAAGAATGGACTATCCGATATTTTATAGACTACATAGGTCACACAGATGAGATACAACCACCACGAAAAGGAGTGTCTTGACTGTGGCAGACCTTTATGGAGGAGGAAGGGGTGGCCATTATGTCATGCCCTGAAGGAAACTGCATTGCCAGATATATTTCCATTACAGCTTAAAATAAATTAGTTCCTTTTTAAACCATACTGTAGGAGCGACATATCTAAAATTAATTACTCAAGTGATTTCCCTGAATTTATTTTTTCTACTGAAAATCAGCAACATTTGTGTTACTAAATCATTTATGATTTTACAAAAAACAATACAGCAAATTCTTCCTAGGGAATCTTAGCAGTTTAGCTATACCACTTGTCATTACTGCAGGACCAAATCCACAAACCCAGCCCCATGCCCCTCACTAGAACATCATGATACCATGCCTGCAGGGAGCTGAAACAGACTCCATCTAAGAAGTAAACACACCAAAAAAAGTTCATTAATTTTCCTTAGATCTCTCTGATTCTTCACCTATTCTATATGCAAATAATTTTCAACAAGTAAAATCCTTCTGGTCATTGACAATTTTTAAGCAGCAAGAAAGACAATACTCCCAGAAAGAAATAATGGGGAAATAATTACAATA
Organism: Atrichornis clamosus; assembly: GCA_013400975.1. Taxonomy (NCBI): domain Eukaryota; kingdom Metazoa; phylum Chordata; class Aves; order Passeriformes; family Menuridae; genus Atrichornis; species Atrichornis clamosus. Next base: position 4,728 of record WBMZ01008573.1, on the reverse strand, counting down.
CCTATCCATAATATTATACTTCTCATTAGTAGCTATCATAGTAGTATCATGATCCCCTTGTATTTTCCTTTTCAGTTAAGAAATTGAGACACAGAGAGATGATGTGATTTTTGAAAAGTCAGAAACTGATAAGCAATCTCAGGTCCATGCCCAATACCCATCCATACAAATAAAACCTCATTGTTTCTTCCTCAAGAGGCTAGAAATGCTTAAGGAAAAGAAAATCAAATTAGCAATTAGTACACTACCCTGGATCTTTCGCACTGTAAAGTGCACAGAATACTCAATAAAAATAACTGTTTTGTTGGGGTTTTTTTTCCTGCACATAAGCTTTAAATGATTTTATTATTTATCACAGTGATCATGAGTATTTTACTAAAAACTAGATAAGTATTTAAATATTCATCCTTTTTTCCTGGAAGATTCTTAACAAAAAATGTTGGCAAGGTAGTGGGTACAGAAGAAAGTGCATGAGTCATACTCCCATGACAGGACAAAAGTACTTTTAAGTGACTTCTCTTGTGTCTGATTCTGAATATGCAACTGGTTCACATAGAGCAATGAAATAACTTACTTTTCAATAGTTGAAGGAGAAACATAACTCTGCTCAGTCTTCTGTGATGAGTAATAAGGATTGAAAACAAAAAATTAACATATAAAGCAGCAAATTCTCTTTTATACACCACAGTAGCTGGTGGCCACAGGTTTCTCTATGGCCATTTTTATATTTTACATTATACATTGCACACTTCGAAATTTGCATTAAAAATTTTATGACATCACTGGGCAGCCAGAAAAACACACAGGTTCATTTCACAGATAATTCCAGCTCACTCTACAGCTGAAATAAGAATTTTGTGTCTCTTCCCAGGCAGAGGTCTCTCAGAAAAGAGGTCCTCTGTAGACACACCAGCAGTGTCTTCCTTTTTATCAGCCATAAGGCTCAGTGAACGTGAACTTTCACAAGAAGGCAGCAGTGGAAAGTTGGTTTGAGACCTTGTAGAAAAGGGAGAGACTTGGTAAGCAGAAAATAGGTTTAAACCCACACTGCCTTCCCCAGCTTCATTCTCCTGCACTCAGGATTGCTGTAGAAGAGTGGAGACTGCTCCAGCACACTCAAATAATGGACGAGTAGCTGACGTCACCCATCCCTTGCGTGGCCTCTGAAACACCTTCCAAAGGAGAGGAGCCAGAGAGTCAGTGCAGAGAGGGAAGCTGGCAACTGCAGGAGGCTGCAAGCCAGTAAAGTGCAAAGCTATGTGTACCTCCAGCTCTGGAAGGCATATTGAGTAAATCTACAGCTGAAAATCTGTTTTCTTGAAGCCAAATTCAAAGGTATAAATGGGGAGAGGATAAGGTGCATCTGAGGACAGATTTGAAGTGAGACTTCTAAAAAAAGCTTTGAACTGTGGATTTTATGCATGTTAGAACAGAGAAAATCCAAGTCTTGGCAAAGACCTTTCAAGGGATGGATTTATTTCATTTTGAGTCATCACTCATCCACACCATCAGGAAAGGATACAATCACACAGATCTTTTATATATTTTCAGTATGAAAGACACAGGTAAGAGAGAAGCATTTAATTTGTTTCAGCTATCCAGGACAGTTCTGCTGGAGACTGAACTGAATTTGAAACTGATCTCAGTAAGCAGTCCTTAACAGTTTGACTTTCACTGCTTCTTCACTTTAGTTAAAACTCTGTCAGAAACTAAAGAAGATATTCTGGAAACAAGAAAATTGATGTTGGTCATCTGGCAATCCAAGGCATATGCCCTGGGTGTTGGATTTTTTAAATTATTGTGACTGAATTTTGGCTCTTTTTATGCGTTCATTTTGTATTTTTATAGCAAATCTCTGTGTAGGAATAAAAGTAAAGGAAACAGTCCAGTCAACCAGTCTCTTACATTGCAAAGAAAAAGAAGTAAGTTGTGTTCTCTAGTCCTTCAAATGCCTATTTGTGAAACTTCTACACATTCCTGCTATGTGCACAGAGGTAACATCTCTCCATGCTGTACCATACTTATAATTTTTAATGCTAAGTTGTAAGACTTATTAGAGATGGAAAACATGGGAATACTACTGCCTGCTTGAAGTGGAGAAGTGCCATCAATCCAAATTTACCAATGTGAGCTAGGGTCTAGTGAGGTTAAATAATTTACTGCAAAACATACAGTAAATTGGTAAAATAGTAACTTCAAGAAGTCATTTACAATGCTTCTTCAAATTTTCTTTCCATTATATTTGAAAAATCTATAAACTTGAAAACTAAATGTTCCAGTTCTCAATGAAACCTGTTTTACAGGACCTACGAAGATTAGCAGCTTTTGAATTTGACAAAAATAAATGGGCAGAAGTAATTTTGGATTTATGGGCATATGATTTAACTTGTTCAAATAAGATATTGGTGAAAAAAATTATTTGCACACTTCTTTAAAGAAGTATGAAAAGACCTTCAAAGCGTCTCTGGACACTTTCAGTCCTGACAGATGAACTTGTGCTATTCTGCTCTGTTCCTTACGACTTTGCATACTGCCAATGAAACTACTCCAGGACTTCCATTTCCACTAGCAGGCATACTGATCTCAAGACAACTGTTTGACATAATAAACTTCTTACCCTCTCTCCAAAAGACCTTTTAACCCCTCCAAGATCTGATTTGTGGTTTCTGCACACCACTAAAGAGAAGAGTACAAGGCTTTCTTAAATGCAAAATTTACGGATTCCATTAGAGCTTGAAATAAAGCCCTCTGAAGTTTGTATGGTAGAGAGTGTTTGTGGATGTTACAGGCCTGGGTGCAAAGAGATTTCAGTTTCCTGACAAGTGTCTGTGAGAAGGCAAGGCTTTCTCAAGGACGCTGCAGGAAAACAATCTAAAAGTATTGTAAACTAAGGTCTTGTTATGAGACCAAAGAAGAAAACATGAGGTAAGAGTTATTGGGTCCAGCCAATCCCTCTGGGGGGTGGCTGGTCAGTGAACCAATGACCTTATGTTAGTCCAGCGTGCTAAGGTATATAAGCACCTTTGTAAATATAAGAAAGAGGTCGGTTTTGCATCTACATAAGGCCGTCCGTGTCGTTGGTGTCCGGGCCCGCTAGCGACATCTGGTGACCCCGACGTGATATAGCCGGTAATCCGAAGAGTACCGCGAACAGAAGGTACGTGACCGCCCCCCCCTGGGATGGGTTGGAGACCGGAGAACCCAGAGAGATGGGGATTACCAAGTCCAGAGGTGGCACGTCTCTCTCGGCTTGGAGAGCTTTATTGGCTTTGGCCGGGAACACCTCAGTGACTGATAATGAGCTACGTGAACTTCTGGAGTGCGCGACGGAATATGGTTATCCCACAGATCCTGAGGCATCGTTCATTATCGGGGTTTGGAAGGATCTTGGGGACAAACTAGTTAAAGAATTAGCTTATGGGGACGCAGCCATGGGCAGACTGATCTGTACGTGGAGGCAGATATATGATGCGTTAGGATAAATTGCCCGGGACACAGGAACCCTGTCGGTTTCAGACGGTTCCGAGAGTCACAGTTCTGAGATAACTGCTTCTTACGGGAGCGAGTCTGAGGGAGAGAGTTCGGGCTCTGTGCAGTCTAATAGCGGAGAGACTGAGAGTGATGGGGACGGGGCATTTCCAGAGGGGACAACACTTGCGGCAGTCGTAGAATCTGCTCTGAAGTCCTACCCTTCGCCCCGAGATTATAAATCGCCCGTCTACCCCTCTCCACGCGACTACGTTATGCCACGCTACCCCTCCCCCGCAGAATCGGTGGGGTTAGAACGTCCTCCTCCTTTCGCTCCGGCGGCCCCCTCCTCCTCCGCGGCATCACCTTCAGTTGGCGCGGCGGGACCTGCAGTCCCTACGGCCCCCCTGCTCGAGCTCGAGCCGGCGGCGGCGGGAGGCAACATGGCGACAGCGGCTGTGCTGCCGCCCGACGCTTCTGTGCAGGCGTTGGAGGCCGCCAGCACTTCTGCGCAGGCGTCAGCGGCAGAGGGAACTACTGCTTCCAGGTACCCTTCTGCACAGGCGTTGGAGGCCACCAGCACTTCTGTGCAGGCGTCAGTGGCGGGAGGAACTACTGCTTCCAGGTACCCTTCTGCGCAGGCGTCAGCAGCGGCGGAAACCTCTGCTTCCAGGTGTCTTTTTGCGGAGGCGCTGGCCCCTGTTATGGCTGTTTTGTCCCAGCAAGTGCTGCAATTAGAGACAGTCTCACAGCGACTTGAGAGGATGGAACACATATTGCTTCCCCTCACGGGACTGGAGAGAGCGTCCCAGCGCCTGGGGGCGTTGCTACAGAAGGTGTAAGCAGCATCAGCGGCTGGGCCGACTTCGCCACGAGCAGCTCCACCGCAGGCAGCTGTGCCGCAGACTTCCACAGCGCTCACAGGTACATCGCCAGCCACCTCAGCATCTCTCCCTGCTCCAGCACCGCCGACCACTGCTCCAGTGTCAGTGTCCAGCCCGCCTGCCCTGTTCAGACAGGGGTCAGAAAGCAGACCCACGTCNGATGAGGCGGGGAATATGCTTGTTTTGAAGCGATCTAGACGCCGGCGGGTGGAGAAACCCCACTCACGGCTTCCTAGAAAGCCTACTCAGTTTTGGGAGGAGGTCAAAGTGCGGGCTCTGGAGGGGGGAAATTAAACAATAATAAAGAGCTTGGGGATGCCTGAAGGGACAGGAAAGCCTGTGCAGGTTCATCGTCACAAGACGATGCCCAAGCCTA
>WBMZ01008571.1:0-40807 GCA_013400975.1 Atrichornis clamosus | reverse complement strand
TGCGGGGCTGCGGGGCCCGCGAGCAGGGACAGAGGGGCGACCCGCGGGGCGCGGGCCGAGGCGCGGAGCGGGGCGGGCAGCGCGGCTCTCCGGCGGCGGCTCTCAGCGCTCCGGGGCGGCTGCAGCCGCGTCTCTGTCGCGCCCTGCCTGTGTCGTGGACCCTTAGAACTGCGGAGACATTGAAAAATAAATAAAAATGAATGCAAATGCCACTGTTAAATTAAGAAACTGTACATACGTGCATACATGTGTTTAAACTGTTGTTTAGGTAAGATGCTAGCCAGGTAAACAGCGTTTAAGGATAACAGCGTTTCAAGTTGCTAGGCGGTATGAGGAAATTCAGGTATATTTCAGTTGCGTAAGCAGAATAAATGTACCTGTGCAGAGGCAGGTGTGAGAGGCAGCGCTCCGCCTTGGCCTCGGCCCCGTGCGTGCGGACCCGCGGCTGTCACCGCGATCCCTGCGCGCGGCTCCGGCCGTGCGTGTGTGTGTGTGCTTGCGTGTGCGTGTGCATGTGCGTGTGTGTGTGTGCTTGCGTGTGCGTGTGCATGTGTGTGCGCGTGTGTGCGGCTCCCCAAAGGGCTCCAAAAACCAAGGCACGGGCTGCTCAGTGACGGGCTGCAGAGCTGGCCTGTGGCCTTCGGCGGGAATAGTTGGCAGTGGATGTAGCTAATTACAGCGATCCTTATCCTGAATAGCCTTAATATTTCTTCTAGGATATTAACATAATCTATTTCCAGGAGAATTCTTATTCCCTTGTAGGACAGTCAGGTGGGCAGTAATAGTCTCTGGCCAAGTGGTATTGTTGGCATGTGTCTTGTAGGAAATTATGTGTTCACAGGCTGACTAAATTCAGGGAAACTATTCAATGGGGTAAAAAAAAAAAAAACCAGCAAAAGATACAATAAGTATTATCCTTATTTTGAGCTTTCTGATAATTTGCCACTCATTTAGCCACCTGTTGTGTTTAATAGCTCTACGTTAATTAGGTAGTTAGGATGAATTCAGGTTTGTGTGATATCATTCTGAGTGAATTGATTTCATTAAGTTAACAAGCTGGTTGAGACAGCTGAGTCTGTTTGTTGTTGTAAGTCCACTCCTACAGTGGCAATGAGGAAACATTTCCGTTAGCTCTGGGAAATTGGAGGATAGCATGAAACTTAATGAAGTGAAACAGGATTGCATTTTCCTCAGTGATTCTATTATGCCTCAGTTAGGGCCATGTTATTGCTCACCTCGAATCATTAGCTGTTACTGTCTTTTCACTTTTTTTTTTTAGCTATACATAGTTCATTATGTGTTCTTGTTTTATATTTTTCCAGTTGCATTATATTTAATTTTTACCTTTCCATCTTTTGCCGCAGTATAACAGAAGCTGTATTTTAGTGGAAGGTTTCTCTGTTTTTCCCTAAGGGGTTTCCACGTTAATGCCTTTAGAATTCAATCATTAACTTTTGCCTTAACCACAAACTGGAAAGTGATGATGAAAGACAATACAGCACAGTCTGCAATTTAATTTTACAAAACTTTATCAGAATTGATTCAGCTGATATGTAAACAGGGAAAACCTCAGGAACTTTCTTTTCGCCGCAGCCAGCACATTCACTTCAAGCCGTATACCGTTTACCTGATGACTGGTTTGCTACAGGAGTGTCCTGGCTCATTGGATTTGCTGAGTTGGTTCTTGTCTGCAGCTGTGAGGAAAGGGACTAGGACACCCCCAGGGATCCCTTCCAGTTCCATATTCCCAGGCCAAGGTCCAACGGACTGGGCACAGGGGGGGAAGATTTTTCAGATGTTTTGGTGCAAACACAATTACTTCCTGAGGGAGAAATTTGGCATGTGTTTCCGGAGAGAACCGTGCTTGCGTAAGCAGCCCCCTGCCACCCTCTGAGCTGTACTAGTACAACCATTTGCGGGACTCGTGGTGAGCTGCAGCAGAGGACTGCAGTGGGCTCAAGAGCACCTTTTCTTCTTTTTTATTGATTACTTTTAACTCTGCGTGGCTGCTGTGTCAGGGCTGAGAAGGTGGCCTGGAAGGAGGGAACATGTGGCAGGGAGCAGGAGGTAAGGGCTGTTTCTGCCGGCATCACTGCTGCTGAAAGAAGTAATTGCTTATCAAATTGTGGTCAGTGGGAGATGACTTTGTGGTTATGGCAGTTGCCTGAAAAATGTAGCTGAATGCTCAGATATTGTAATGTAGTTGTGTGCACGTGCAGTTAGTTAGCTGTATACACAAAGATACAATTCTGTGTTTCTGTTGTAACTCTGCGTTTTCACCTCATGGTTTTTACCTTCATGATGTACAGCTATGTGTGTAACTTCAGGATATATTCCCTATGCTATTCTCTCTTGGAGTATGAACATTTAAAAATACCTTTTTTTCTGGAAAATAGACCTAGGCATCATAAGGGTATGAGTTTTATTAATCAGATTATATTTAGCTGGATAGGTGAATGCCTAAAATTCTAAAAGGGAAGATTAAACCACCCCTAAAAGGGTGCCTCTAATCCTAGGGAGTGTAATTATTACATGCATGCACTTTACTCGCTTTTACATGTACATAAAATGTAAAATATACTTTTGAATGCAGTGTAGACCTGCTGTTAAATTATGACAGAAGCAATTAGACAAATAGCACTGTTTTAATTGGTATAGTGAGGCTGAGAAGTCAGTGCAGTGTAAGCTGTCTATAATCTGCTACAATTTCTTTTAGTCTGGAAAGCATTGACGCTTTTGTGCATTGTTTTAGGACTTTAGACACTTTGTTTCTCTGTCATGATCCTATTGTAGCCAGTAAGAAAACACTCACAGCACATTGTCCATTCGACTTGTGTGCATATTTAGAGAATGATGGTAAACTTTCTTGTTCACAGAACTTGAAGGAGTGATTGCTTCCTATTACTGTCTTTGTTCAATGGGGAAAAATCACATTTTTCTTCCAACCTCAACCAAGAAACTTCATGGGAGTTAAGAAAAATACCTTACCTTTAATGTTTGTCCTGGAGTTGGTCACTACAAATGCAGTTTGGATTATCTTTGTAGAGTCTCATGTAGATTTTAAAACACAGATTAAAAAAAATTAAAATCTTAATTTTATCAATTTTTTCTAAGAGGAAAGAGGGTTTTTTTCCCAGCAATCTTATGAGAGCAAAATACATACTGTAGGAGCTATAAAGTTGCCTTTGTTAATTGGCACACATTGATATGACTGTGAGCAGTAAAACTGCAAGCTACAGCTTGTGCAGGAGGTGGTCTCCCAGCCTGTGGTACAGAGAAATTTGAAAAGGTGAAATTTTTAAAAACCAAAACTGTAGATGTCCAAGGTAATCACTCTATTTTTCTTCTCTGAAAATGAAGGTGTTTCCTATTCAGCTTATTGAACTGCAAAGACAGTTTGCTTTCCTCTCTGGAAGCTGTCTGCACTTGCTGTGAAGGGGGGCAGCTGCTGCCAGTAGGACTATATACTGAGTCTCCTGCTCTGCGTGAAGATGCCCAGGTGGAGACTGTGTTTTGCTGGATTGGCTCCTTGTCTCTCTTCAGTGTGTAGAATACTGGATATTACTACATGCAGGGAAAGCTGTGATCTTCTACATATGAAATCTTCAGCGTTCAGGTCCCTCATCCTCCTGCTTTTGGAAGAAGCATTCACCATGTTCAGTACCAGGGGGTGGGTGGTGCTGTGTGCCCAGCTGCTCAGATGACACCTGTCCGGCACAGTCACAGACACCATGGCAGCACAGGGGAGCCCACGGAATTCAGGTATAGCCAGGAGGCACTTACGGTATCTTTCCTTACGCCGTAAGATCAAAATCCGTCACCTTTGTGTCTGCAGCATTTTGAGCTGTGCAGGCCCCTGAGGCAACGGATCATCACTTCAGCAGCAGGATGAGCTATTCAGTGGTAACGTTAGCCAGCAATTTGTGGCAGATTTCTTCCCCAGAGCTTGCAGCAGCTGGGAATTGCAGAACTGGCTTGAGGGCATGTGGCAATGTATTTTGTTAGTGAGTTGGGTGTTGGGACTAGCTTAGTCTTCATTCTTCTATCGGTTACTTTGCATACAATACAAATGCTACTGAAGAGTTGTTTCTCAGCTGCAGTTCAGTGTTGGAGAACTACAGGTTATTCACAAACCAGGATATTCTCTGTGCTTTACTGTAGGACTTAAACGAAGCAGCACTTTTTATTCTTATTTGGTTTATGTGTCATAATTATTAGTTTATGCTTGTTTTGTTTGATGGGATAATGAAGTGAGGAGGCAGTAAATGAGGAGCCTTTAGTGTTCACATGTAGAAAATGTTACTGGTTTTCACTGAAAAATTGTTGGTCTCTTTTCCTTTTCTGGTGTTTTATTGTAAGATGATTTTCTGGGATTTGGTGTGAGTACTGTCTCAGAGCATTATGTAAATAATGAAGAAAAATGAAGCAACTGTATTTTTTTAATGTGTGTTGTATGTCTGGTCTATGTACGGGATGTACACCCACACTTACTTGCACCAGGAAACAGGCTTACATTTTGCATCAGTTTGCAAGTTGGGTTATGCTATTTAAATGAATAGGTTTAAAAATTAATGTTAAAACAAGACATTGGAAATAATCTGGGTTCCTTTTACTATTAAACAGTATTTTCTTTAACTGTTCGGGTTGTCACTAGAATCTATTCTGTTTCTGGGGAATACTGTCCTTGAATGCTTTCTGAATGGTAAATACATTAGTGCTGACAGAGGATTGTCATAAGTGTTCAGAAATAATGATCATGGGCAGCCCTAGACCATATGTGGACATGTATTTATAATGTATATTGTTCTTTTAACCTACTGGCAGGTAATTTACGGAGAATCAATTTGCCACCCTTTTCTTTCCAACTCTCCAAGTTTTTTGTGCAGTTTGTGAATGACCAACAAAATTATTTCCATATCTTGCCAAGAGATGTGACCAAACTTTGGAGATTCCCCACCTGTCACAGTTTATTTATACTCCATTCCTTCTGGGGTAATGTGTACCTAATATTTGAAAGCTTTTCTTAAATTTGAAGCACTAGGTAGGAGTGCAGATGAAAATACGGTAAAATACATTTCAGTTTTTGATAGAACACAAATAGAAGAAGAAAACATTTTCTTTGGATATTTAAAAAAATCAAAGGTGCTTCCCAGGCATTGCAGAAGATCCTAGAGGCAAGTTTTGAGTACCAAAACAGAGAAGATGTTTTAGATAACAGCCAACAAATTCCTGAATTCCTTTTTCTGTATAGGATCTGAAAGTATTTTTGGATTGGGAAATCAGCTCCTCATCCTCAGTCCTCAGCATGACATCGCTGACCTTTTTCTCTCGCTTTGTTCAAGATGGAAACAGTCTCCTGTCTTTCACTTTTTTTTTTTAACTCAAAGCTTCCTTCCTTCCTTCCTGCAATTTCTGGATTTCTCCCAATGTTGATGTGGTAATTCACATTTCCCAGATGTGAAATGCAAATGTGGAAGTGGGATCTTTCCCCTGCCTCTCTAGGGGTTTCTTGGAGTCTGTGGTGCTGTTGAGTTTCTTAATTAAAGTCTCTCATGATTCAAATGGTTTTCCTGCTGGCCAGAGTGTATTGGGAGCTGTTTCAGTACTTTGTAAATTCATTTCTTAGAGTGTTCATTGTAAACACATCTTAAACTTGGTTGACTTTGAGAGCTTCTTGAACACCACACATATTTCTTGATTTAGCCTGTAGACATAGTCAAATACCTCCTCCTGTCTTGTTTTAGGCCTTATCTCGTTGAGTTGTCATGTTTGACAGTATCGAGCTCCTTTGGCAGAGGAGTGTTTGGATCTTGTTCAGGCATCCTGCTGGTTGGTGCACAGGTGAGAATGTGGCAGTACAGGGCTGTGCTGCTTCTCCGTGCTCACTGTCCCGGCTCCCCTCTGCTCTGTCTTCTTTTGCTGATACTGCAATGGAGTATGGAATCCATACTTGTGTTGCTCCTATATGTTCCCCAAGGTACCAGAGTATTTGGATTTGTAATTTCTTGACTTTGTGTTTATTCCTCTCGTCCAGAGGCCCCTGTAATAAGCCCTTCAAGCTCATCACCTTTATTTCCCATAAAAGTCATTAAAAGAATAGGGAAGGGAAGAGCTGAAATAAGAAGACTCAAAACCAAAATGGTTCCACATTCAAGACATGTGCCAGCTTCATCTTTGTGTCACTGAAATGCTGAATCCAGTCTCTCAGCTACTGAGCTTGAAATGTACTGGGCCAGGGGCATCACAGTCAGCCTTGCCTACACAGGTTTGCCTCAGTGTCAGTGTTCAATAAATACCCACAGTCAGTTTTAAAATGAGTTGCAGCCCTGAACTTGGTGGGAATAAAGGCTTCCCTTCTCATCTGATGGGCCAACTGTTTTGAGTTGGCCCTTGAAGAATTGATTTGATGTGCTATTGCCATTTGAATGTGTTGATGTTTTTACGCTTCTTATTAGCAGCGACTTTTCATTTTCTCATAGAAACGTCTGGTGCTTTGCTTTTTTGGTTTTTTGTTTGTTTTTAAACATTGTAGCCTTCCAGACACAATCCGGTCCCTTTGGACAACAAACCACTGCTTGTGTATTCTCACCATGATCATGTCCTTTCTGCCACATGTTCCTGGACAGTTCTCTCCCTGTTGACTGTACCTTTTGGCAATCCTGCTTTCATGCAGGCATCCCCTTAAATTACTCTTTCTTCCTTGAAAGCCTGAAAGATACACTATCTGACCTGCTTCATCTCACCAGCCAAGGCTACTTGTTTTGACTAAAGACCATAGGTATTTGGGAAGCTTCTTCATAAGGTGCCCTTTGCCTCTTGACTCCCTTTTTCTCTCTTTCTAAACTTCTGTAATAATGTTTCTTATTAATTTAGTCTGAATGATCCTTGGAGCAGCTATAGTGTGATACCACCAGCAGTAAGACAAAGTGCATTTCTAGAAGGGACTGAAAAAAGTTCTTCTATGGACAGAGAGAATATTGGAATGGAAGTCAGCTGAGAGGAGCTGCACTTTCCCTCTTGAAGGTACCGAGTTAATATAAAGACCAGGTAGTTTCTCCACTTGACCGATATCAATACTGTGCTCCAAAAGCAGCTGGAGGCTTTTGTATGAAAGCTGTTTTCAGTGGTAAGTACAGAATTAACATTTTCTGTTTCCTCATCTAAAGCAGTTCAGACTATTTCTCTGTGCATCTGGTATTTTGTACTAAAAGTGGCCCAAATATTTAATTTGGGAAATGCAGCTGCCATAAAATACAATTTGATGATAGCAGAGAAATTAGTATTGGATAAGGAATGAGCTGAATGTGGCACCACAGCTGATGATAAAGGACCCTCAAACTCTCAGTAAAAATATGCAGTTTCTGTCATTATGTATTGAAGGACCTGGCTTCCACCCTAAATATGTGAAAATCTAAGCAGTCAAAACAGGATGCAATTGGAGAACAGTTAAATTGGCAAATTTCATTTTCATTTTTGCAGGTTGATAAGTGGCTGTGATGCAAATTGGCAGGGCAAAAATGCTTTGTTAGCAGAGACATCCCTGTGAATCCCAGCCAGAGCCAGCTTCCTGTAGAAGCAAACACTGTTATTTCTGTACCCTTTTTAGCTTGGTGGAGCCCAGCACAGATCCAAAGCTTTGAACAGTTACCCTTCTGGTTAGCTTAGGGATCCCGATGCAGAGTATACAGGGCAATAGAGCAAAGCAGTGCAAGAAAGAATGGGAAATTTAGGATGACCTGTGACTCATTCCCTGCCTGATCCACCATCCTTTGCTCTTCATGAAGCCAGTGTCTCATCTCTTGTGTGTGGTTAGAGTTTGTTCTATCAGTGTCCATTTAATTTCGCCTGATGGAATAGCAAGTTGGAAAGAACAAATGGAATTATCCCACACAGCTGGTCTGTTTTTAATGAAGTTAATGGAATGGAGAGAAATCTCTGAGGGGTTGCAACCCATATGATGTAATTCTGCCTTTGGCTTATGGTGGAAGCTACGTACATAAAATGAGCCCACACATGACTGATGGTAAAAAGACACTTGTCAGTTTGCAAGCTTTGTTTGTTTGCCAGAAAGGGTGAGATAATAAAGTATTTCAGATGAGAGCTCTTGCATGGGGATCTTGGGCATATCAGCAGAGCATTTTGCAGAGGACTCCTTTAGTAGGCAATTTTTACTTTTAACAAGATGAGAAAGTAAATCTTGGGTGACAGTTGTGAAAACTTGGTACATGAAGCTGCTCCTTGAAAATAAAAAAAAAAAAATTACTTTTATTGCTGCTAGAGAATATAGCGAGCATGTCAGTCAGTATATCAATGCCTCCTGACAGGAAAGGTCTATGTGGATGGCACCAATGTACCAAATAAAGTCTGTGTGGGGAGAAGAACCTAGAGGATGTGAAGGTGCTGACAGATAGGACAGTGTGTGAAACAAGTGGAGTGTGTTTTAGGGTGGCTGTGGAGGAGGAAAAGGAAATAATCTGGCACTTGTGGACTGATTAAAAATTGGTTGGGATTCTCTTTTTGCTTCAGGTGAATTTGAAACTTCGTAGTAATTTAAAATTTGTTAAATGCAACCCACCCTAATGTGAAATGCTTGCTCAAGAAGAAAAATTATCTGATGACGGAGAATTTGGAGTGTGCAACAGAGCTTTGTTTAGGTAGGTTCGTAGGCAGGCATTGCTGCTAACATCTTTCCAGTGTTTTTCAGGGTGCCAACATATGCCAGCGATACTTAATTGGAAATGGAAACGTAACTCAGTGAGAGATCTCTTAGCTGAAAAGCAGATATTGATTTCATTTGACCTTAGTTTTTATTTATCAGTTTAATATTGGATCAAGGTTATCCTTTTATTATTATGGTAACAATTTATTGGTGAACAAACAGTCCCCTGTAACAACTCTTCTTTGGAATATTTGAAGTTACTCTTTGAGGTAATTCAGAAGATGCAATTTAAATAATACTATCCTAACAGTTATAGTTTATTCCAAATGTTGGTGAATGGGTGAATTTCCATTGTAAATAGATGTTCTTGAAAAAATCACTAGTACCTGTTTGCTTTTACAGAAAAAACTTAATTTCACAGAGAGAAGATTTTAAGGAGTATCATCCTCTGTGTATCAATATATGAACATTGGTTTTGGAAATAATTTTTGTTGTCTGATAGTTCTTGAGTTATTTTTGCTCCTTTTGTCATCCATATAATAAGCTGTTTAAAGTGAAACTGATCCCACTAAAAGGATTATTGATAATGAGATCTGGTTAAGAGACAATTACAAGGTTGACTGGAATAACAGGATAAGAGGGTAACTGTTGAGTCCTCCTTTAAAATCTTGTTCTTTCATTCCCAAGGTGACATGGGGTGAGACTTTGACCAAACGATACTCTAAACAGGTAGTAAATGCATTTCATCACCTTGGCTCCTTGACCACTAATGTGAAAAAAAACCTGAAAAACTTTCTTATAACTCCTATGGAAGCATGGTACCACGTTGAAAACCTGTACTTAGTTCTGCAATCTATTCCTGAATCTCCTGACAAGGTTTTTGGTTTTTTATGCTTTCCAATGCAGTGGTTCAAGAAGCTATGATAAATGATCAGCAATTGGTCTGTAGGATCACACAAAAAAGCAGAGCCTGCATAGTTTGACTCTGAAGTGTTTCCATTTGAGAGTTTGCCGATAGGATTGTTTGGGTGTTTTATGGGAGATTTGGCAGGCTGTGCTGGTTCTGTGGTTGTAAATATTCAGCTGCTGTAATTGGGACTGGTTTTAATAGGAAGAAGAAATGAAGCATTTTTATCAATGTTTTTATAACCAGTTCTTACATAAATTTCTAGGTTATTTTTCTTAGATAACATCGGCCTCCTTCTTTTTTTCCCTTTTCAAGTACTTTAAAATTTCACCTTTTATGGGCTCTCTTATCATTGCTATCTAACATTTAACAAGATGACTCCCTAACATCTTGTCTTGCTGCTCCATATGGGCTCTTTTCCTCCTTCTTTTATAGCTTTCTGCCTTTACAGTGTTGAAGAGAAAAGACAAATGTCATACAATCTGGGGAAAGTGGTTTCCTGTTTTTCTACGTACTGTCTCATTTACTCCTAGTGTAACTCAAACTTCTCTTCTGTAAAATTTCTGCCCTTGCTACCTACAGGTTCGTTTTCCTGCCAGAGGCACCCTTGGGTCCTTTGCTGCAAAACCCTTGGTCTCATGCATTTTATGAGTTAAACTAATCCCATGCTTCTTGTCAGGTATTTTTTCAAGTATTCCCTCCAATTGCATTTCTGTCATAGGCATATTTGAACACTTAGAGTAGCAGTCTGCTTGCTGCCAGTTCTCTGTGTCTGTGGAGCTGAGTGGATACAAGCTGAGGATATGTATGGGGACACAAGAGATGATGAAAATGGAGATTAACTTTTAAAGAAATTAAAATAGAAATGTGGAGAGCAAAGGTAAAACATACTTAATAGAACAGGTAGATTTTTTTTTTCATGTTTCGCTCACCAAAACAAAAACATTCTATGAAAAGAAATGTTCTTTAACATAAAATTGAGAAACTGTATTTCTGGGCTGCAGTGGTAACTGGCAGAAGTACACCCTTAAGTGTCATGGAAAGTTCCTGCTGATCATTTCTGAAAATGATGTCATCAAGCAGCTGCACCAGTATTCACTCAGCAAAGGGAACCTGGGGCACTCTTCTTAAAGCTTTAAAGCTTTTCTGAAAACTAAAGGAAGGTATTAAGCAAGGATCTAGTTGAAATGTGGATGGCTTGGTGAGGCTGAATGGAAGACTGAACGTGAAGAACGTGCTGGTGTGCCCAAGACACTTTGGTTGTTCCTTAACTTTCAGCACGTGATTTCACCAAAAGAAACAGTTACTTGTGAGTAGATGCATGTTTTCACCATGTGCATGCTGCCACATGCATTCCTCCTGGTCAGAGATTTATTTTGCATGGCATGCTAAGAGTTTTTCCTCTTGACTTCCATCTGTTTCCTTATCTTTCATTTTAGTATTAATGTTTCCTTCCCAACTTAAGTTTCCCTTTTGTTACATTCTGAAGGTTATGTGCAGTGACACACTTATGAGCCTACTTGTGCAGTGATGTGGTCATTGGATTGTACCTATGGATATATTATAATATATTATATTATGCTTTTTAAATAAACTAAATGTGATTTGTGCAGTGACTTCTCAGAAATACCTAACCCTGTAAAGCCACATTCATCAGTAGTTGTTTTTGGAAGTCTGTTTCAGGAAATGACAAACGTCCTGTTTTTTGTCTTAAACAGTTGCCTTTACAGTATTTAGAGATTTTTCTATCATTCTTGCTGGGGATTATAGTAATGCATCATTGTATATACAATAATTATATATTAATATTATTAAAGGCAAAATTAATTGTGGCTTTGACATAATAATAGAGCTATCCGACCTTTACAGAGTTCAAGGTTTCAGCTGAAAACCTCCCAAGAAAAATAATAGTCACAGTGACAGTTTGCTCTCATGTGGTGCATACTGTCCATTAGAAGAGCATGCATGGCATTAAGTACCCTAATAGCTTTGTTTCAGAACATAAGCTTGTGTGAACAAAAGGAAATAACCTGCCTTGCCTCTCCATGCCTGATTAGCTTTTGCAAATATTGCGTATTGAAGAAGATGATGAATTGACACTAACAGCAGCCCTAAAACATCAGATAAATAGAGGCAATCTTCTGGATAGCTTGTTCTGTAGCTACAGAATTTGTTTTTTGAAAGTCATCTCCTTTTCCTTTAGAAAGCACTTTGCGTAAGGTTTGCATCTTGAAAATTAACTGTTAAAAGTATATTTCTGTGTCAATTGTTAAAAACCCAACAATGACACTTTGGCTCTGAACTCTTCAAATACAGGGGAAAAAGATGTCTTTGTATAAGTGCAGTTTCTCATCTTACTAAAACCCAGCCAGGAACATCAAGCATTTTATAAACCAAATTAGTTTTGCATGACTTGAATAAGGCTTTTCCACAGACGGAAGGGCTGATGATAACTGTGAAAGAGCTCACAGTACAGGTACATGTTCTCTAAGTACATCACTGAGATTTCTAGGTGAGGGCACATCAGTTTCCCATGGGCTTGCCTCCTGCTTTCCTGGATTTCCTGTGCCGAGCGGGAGCCTGGGCACTGGGCAGCACCTCTCCCAGGACACTGCAGAAGGGTTGTCAGTGCTTCCCCAGGCTGGGACATTTGCTGGAACTGGTGTTCGTCAGCATTCATTTCTTATCAGAGGTGAGACATAAAAGCTGGCAGCAACCACAGCTTTTGTGTGGCCTTTGACACTGCCAGGTATGTGCAGGGAAATGTCTTCATAGTGGTCAGCCCCTCGGTTTTACCCAGGCACAGTGGCACTGTTGGTGCCTGAGCGCTCCTGGAGTGCCTGATAACATCCTATTGCCTCTGGAGGAATCAGAACAGCATTTCTTTGTTATATGATTCACCAGGTCATCTCCAGCTAACCTAAGAGAGGCTGATTTTTCGATCCTTACCATCTAAGTAGAATCTGGGGTGCGGAACCACTGCAGTAAGGGGAGAGTAGTGATCTCCACAGACTAACTGCTTAACCACCTGTAGAAACATGTGCTGCTCTCACAACTTTCAGGGCAGCTTTGCAGTGATATTCTTTCTCAGGGCAAGATTTTCCTGAAGATGGAAAAATTAATCTACTAGATATGGGAAAAATATCAGTTGAAGACTACTTTGAATAGAGACCTTTTTCAGAACTTCCAAGAAATTATGGTCAGATGTTAACTTTTCTTTAAGTATATAATGGAACACTGATAAGTACCTGATCCAGGAAAGACCACAGATCCTTGATCAGATAGACTCAGAAAAATGACTGTACTATCACATATTTAAGCTCAACCGTAAATGAGAAGCATTTGAAGAATTTTTTAATCATCATTAATTATATATTATAAAACTCAAAATTAACAGATAAATGTAGTGTAATTATAAGTAAAAAACCCCCCCTTCAATAACTGTTGCCTACTCACCACCTGTTGCTACTTTAGGAAAATGCAGCACTACTGAAAAATTGAGAGATATTAGAAAAATAGCAAACATCAGAAAGTTCTGACACAGCTGTATGTTGACATCATAAGATAATGTCATCAGCAGCCCCTCTTCTCAAATTTTAAAATCTTGTGTTGTGTAATTGAAATTACTGGACAGCAGGGACAGATCGTTTCCTCATCAAAAGTTTTCCTGATATTTTTAAAGCATTTTTGGCTGTTCTCACTTATTTGCTGCAAGGGGAGCAAAGATTTTAAAATGGAGACAGTCGTGGTACAATTCCCCAGCCCCAGCATTGCTGTTGGCTACCAGTTAATTAGTCAATTAGTATTGTTCTCCTTTCAGGGAGGAAATAAGTGTTGGATGGAACATGTGTGGCCATAACTTTGCTAAGGGTGATAGTCTCAGCTCAGATTTTGGTAACAGCCATGTACTCAAGGAAAATTGTCTGGGTCTCTGTTCTTTTCATCACAGTGAAAAATGGTGAGTACTGTACCTGTTAGTTTAAAAACCCTAAAGAATGTCAATCAAAAATGCATGTTTTCTGGTGGAGTTACGTAACTTAAAGTCAAGCTTTCTCTGCAAAGGTGTTTTTCTGCCAAAATATTCCTTCACATTTTTTACCTTCTGCATTAAACTGCGTTATTTAAGGACTAACCGAGCCAGAAACTACGTAAAAGGGGCAAGAGGTTTCCATTATCATTCGCTTAACCTTTTTCTGTAGACCCTTTCTGTCAGGCTGTTGGTTTCCTGTAAGCCCCATTCAACGGTTTTAAGAGACAGGGGATGTTCACATTGCTTTTCTCATTTCTGACACAGCAGACAGTACCTGCTTGTGCTGTGGCTCTAGCTGTACCATTTGGTTGGGCAATCTCTGGCAAATGTGACAAGGAGCCAGTGTGGCACAGGGGCTGCTGTGGGAGGCAAGCCCGGCTCTTCCTTTCCCAGCGATGCACTGCCTTGGTAGGGGAGCAGCAAATGATCATTGTGGTGTTCTACAACCCTTGCTTTTACCATATTTTTCATGTTTCAGCTCTGAGTATCTTCATTCTTAGGTAGAAGGGAGTCTTCTAATCTCTTGCCCTTCTTTTGAGTCACCCCACTCACCTATGCCCCTCTCTGGCACCTCCGTTCTCTACCAGCTGTTTAACAGCCCTTTGCTTTCCAGATTGCTTTTCCTGTTCCATCTATGCTCCGTTCAGTGTCACAACCAACCACCTCCCTCAAATGCATAAACTGAAGCAAACAAAGAACATTTGCTGCTCAGCACAGTGACAGGAGTTGATAAGATGGGCTGTCACACAATTCATCTTCTCTACCTTGACATGTTTTGGATGGAGGGCAAGTTTTATTAGATGTTTGTGTGATGCCCAGTCCTGTGACACTGCTCCCTGATTAGAAGCCCCAAAGTACTGCTACAATACAAATAGGTTATTAATGTTGCTCTTATTTGGTACCACAGGGAAATCCCTCCTTAAAAGTATAAAAGTGATTGAGATTTTCAAAATAAAGCATTCCAGATTTGTTCAGGAATATTATGGATAAAATACTGGAAAAAGCATGAAGCACTTACTACAGTCTGTCTTAATGTGCTTCTTGTCTTAGTGCTATGGCAGCAATTAAAATCAGGTTGGATTTTGAGTTTGTTTTGGGATTTTTAATATATATTTGTTTTATTACTTTGATTCTGCTACAATTCCTTGAATAAAATATCAGGTAAGCAGTTCTTTTTGTCAACCATTTGTAACAGTGCTGGAGAGATACTGAATTTATGGAGGCCTGAGAAGCTGAATGCGTACCCTGCTGGTACAGATGTGCATAATCTGCAAGATCACTTGCTTGCACAAGGAAAATTTCCTTGGATTCATCTGCCATCCTTTTCAGAAAAACATAAACTTTGTTTTTTTCTAGAGACTGGACAGACACATTTTTAAACAAAGGAGAAAGCTGACAATATAGAGTGGCAGCCTTAAGATGCTAAATGAAGTTATTTTTATTTAGGAATATAGGGTTGAAAAGAACCTCTTGGGTTGTTTTAAACAAGTCAAAGTCATAATCATGCAATTCTTGCTAAATAGTTTCTGCTGAAATCAAAATAAGCTGTTCTTTTTGAGTTAAATAGCTAACTCAGGGTGCGGAATGGGACAGCTGTTTACTGGAGAAACTAGGTTAGAGTAGAAATAGCATTTGCATCCCAAAACTGTGCAGAATTAAGGTCTTTATTTTCCATGTATTTAAGAACAATTTAGGATTTAGCTGTCTGCCAGACTGCTGGCTGTAGTGCCTACCATGGTATGCAATTGCTAGAGTGAGAGTGTGAGGAAGAAAAAAGAGGCTGAAAAAGTGTCTCATCTTTTCCTAACAGGGGAAAAAAAAAAAGAGTACTTCCTTCTCTCCTAATGCTCCAGTTGATAGAAGGTTTGCAGTTGTGTGTATCTACTGTACTCATATCAAATACCGTGTCTCATTCAAATGTGCTCTATTGTATAAGTTAAGTGGGCTAGCAAACTTCTGAGAGAGACTCTGGTTAGTGGTCAGATGTGGTCATCTTCGATCCTTCAGGACACACAAAAGAACTCTTTCAAAACCTGTAAAATATTTGATCTTTATATATTTTATTCTCCATTGTCACATAGAACATATATCTCTTTTTTAGCTAGCTTTTTCCTTTTTCTCTCTTCCTCTTCTGTCTTTGATACTCATTCTGTGTCCTTTTTGTTTTTTCTTTTATTCATAGTTCTTTAGGGATTTTTTAATTTCATTAAAGATACAGCAGTCAGAGAAAAGGGAACAGAAAGCAAGAGAGAGTTAAAAGAAGAGGTCGACATGAATGTAGCGAGTGCCTACAAATAATATTGGGTGTAATCTGAAGAACAAGAAAGATAAAAGATCTGTCCTAGAGCTATGTGAATAGGGTAAATACAAGAAGATATTAAAACTGCCCTAGAGCTAGGTGCATAGGTTAAATGTAGTAAATATATGCAATTCTGTTACTTTTCACGCATTAATGAATTTTCTGCAGCTAGCTTAAACTGCTTTATACTTGTTCTTCATAAAATTCATCTGCACGAATGTTTTTAAAGTGACTTTGAAAGCTGTGTGTGTTGTTGTTCACGAGAAAAATACAGTTTCAATTCATTGGTGTGAATGAAATTGTTCTGGAAGTGTGTCCTGACATTCTGGACAGGACATTCTGACAGACTGCCACAAGTTTCCCAGGCCTCATCCAACCTGTTTTCACTGTGAAGGCTGCAAATGGCATGTACAGTTTAGCTCTATGTATGTATCTCACACTGGTCCAGAAAGAAAATTCTAGGTATTTCTCCTCCTCATTCTTCTGACCTGTGCATCTCTGTATTATTGAACAGGTAAGAGGTTGGATTCTGTTCTTATGGTATACATATTTGGGCCAGCTCCTTTCGGGTAGACTGCACAGAATCCTTCCATGCAGTTCTGAAAGAAATCGCAAAGGCATCTTACCACACAGCTATTTTGATTTTGTGTAGCCAGGACAGTGTGAAGAAGAAGGAAGTAGTAGAGTGAGACTCCCAGTGTGGTCTGGGATCTGTGTGTTCCTGCTGTGGGGCAGCTGTGATACAAACCTCACCTCATGCCTGCTCCTCTGGCTAAAGCTGTATCCCTCTAAAAATGGAGCATTTTCAAAAAGCACCCAAACTGCCTGGCACTGGAGGTGATATTTCTTGAGACGAGGGAGTTGCCCAGGTACATCAACACTGTAAATGGAGCAGCTGAACAAGGTAGGAAAAAATCAACCCCTGGTCCCCAGGCAGGCCTGTGTGACTGTACCTGCTGTTCCTCTGTCATACAAATGCTTTGCATCTTCACACGGTTGCGATATCAGTATTGAATCAATTTCTTTAAAGAAGAAAACCTTTAAGGTGGCAGGAGACGCGGGCAGAGGGAGCAGCGAGCGCTTTGCAGGCTGTGAGCTGTTTAAAAGGTCAGTGGCTCCTGTCGCTGTGCTGGCTGGTTGCTAAGCTGCCATGGATTTTTGTGCTCCTTTTCCTGGCAAAGGAGACCTTGTGATGAGGTACAAGGTTATAGCAGTGCCTTTTTAGCAACCTCACCCGCTCCTGAGTGACTAAGGGAGATGCTCTCAGGAGCGCTTGTTTTCTTTCCAGGGTTCTCAAAAACAGCTGCTGAAGTAACTGACAGGTTATTTATCCTGCCAAATTAAACCTAATGTATTAACTTGGGGAAGCAGAGTTGCTGCTTCGTGAGCTACCAGGGCACACTGGGTAACTAAGGCTTTCCTAGGGTTCAGCAGAATTTGTTGCCATCTTCACCTCACTTGCAACTTCTTTGAACTCACAGCAAAGCACATTCGTTTACTGGTTGAGTGAAAATTACCTAGCAAAGGTTGCAAAGTGTAGAGCTGTTTCATGAGATCATCTTTTAACCCTGCTTTCCTTCAGCTGTCTCAAGCAGGAGGAACTTTCATGTACATGCAAGATATGTTATAATAGCAGCCAATGCTGCCAGGCCTTACAGTGCCAAAAGTGGAGCAGATATGCAAAAAGAGTCTCGTCCTATACCAGAAAGGTTAAGAAAAAGATGCAACAAGAGAGCAAATTGAGGTTTGGGAAGGGGGAGGACGTGACTGCTCAGATAAAGTGTGCTTTCTTGCTGTTGAACTTCATTTGCAGAGTTCACCATCTGTACTATCCACGATACAGATAATTAGAAAACAGCATCAGGATGTAAGCAAATGAAGTTTTCTAACCTCGGAATGAAATTGTCAGGTTGATATAAAAAGTGGTTTTAGCCATGTGCAGCAACAAGAGAGGTAATTATTTAACTTGCCTATTAGCTCAGTGAAAGGCACAGCTCTCCTTGAAGCGAGTGGGGAGTCAAGGAGATGAAGTTTGTACTAATCTGCTCTGGGGAGGCTGGGTGGCCTAGTTGTGTGTTGGCCAGGCATTTCTTATAATATGGTTGTTTTCAGTTGCTTGTAACCTCATTAAATATTTGCTGGCAGGGTTCTGGGAAAATAACAGCAAGTAACCATGTAACCAAATAGCTAATCTATGTTTACTTAGCCTGATATGTCATCAAATTCTTCCCAAGGATGTTAATGTACAGCTAAAAGTGTGGACTAGGGTCTCAACCCCGGTCTGAAACTTGCCTGGGAAGTTGGGCCAGAGAGCTAGGCTGAGGCCATGCCACCCAGCTACTGCTGTTTGTGCATTAAAATTAGCTAGGGCTCTGTATGCTATGTCAGAGATTGCTGACTCTGAAAATTTGTGTGTGTATTTCTGCTTATTGAAGGGTTACTGTTATCCCTTCTGGCATTCCTGGAAGTTCCTCCTCCACCCTAAATAATCAGAAATTGAAAAAAACCCTTCATTCCTGTAGAAGGGTTAATGAAAGACACTGCTCAGATGCAAAATAAGAAGCCTAGCCTTGCCAAGACTCTTCAGAAGTGCTGCAGTGGTATGTCTGAATTGCTCAGGATCCCTCTGTGATGGATCACGTGCTTATGCAAACTCCATCTAACTATATTGTGATTGCCAGGAAACTCTTGAGCTAAATAATTTGACTATTACGAGTACCCTGTTAACTCATGGATTCTTATAGGCTGTTCAATCATCCAGGCATTTGAACGTAACTTATTAAACTTGCAATAATGCAATAAATACACCTTTGAGGCCCTTAGTGTTAGGTGCAAAATGTGGTGGCCACATGGTACAAAGCACTGGTACTGGCTCTTCTAGTTCAAGAGAATTTGGCAGGATAAATTGATGGTAGACTTCACTGACAAATCAGGATGTAATCTATTTGTGCCACTCTGGCTTCAGGCTAGATTAACTAGCAGTTTTTTTGTAGCTAGACATAGTCAAAGAAGTGTTGAATTTTGTTTTCCATCTAAGTAGACAAGGATGTGGTGGTGGTTTGAATCAAATTGTACTGCTTGGTGATCTGGTCATTCACTGATCCAACATGAAGAATCATGTAACCACTTCCTTAGCTATCAGATAACTTGCTGATCCAATGTTTTCACATATTTCATAAGGCAGTTGTTGCTTGAAGCTATACAGAAAGCTTCAATTGAAGCTACAATTGACCCTATCAGTTAAAAATAAAGAATTAGTTCATGTCAGCTTACATGAAATACGGCTTTCACAGAAACCCTGCAAAATTGTCTGTCACCTGGGAGGAATCAACACATGAGAAATATGGTCTGCTCACAAATTAGCAGCACGTGCTGGAAGGCAAATACACAAGGTGTGTGTCAGTGATGAGTCCATGGATGTTTCTTCTGTGTCGTGTGCTTGGCATCCTCTAGCTAACTTTTGACTGCAGGCGTTTTCAGCCTCCCTCAGATTTTGTGAATAATATTATACTTACCTACAAACAGGCTTTCTCATTTTACTGCATTAGCCAATCTCTTGTCCCTTTTCTCCTTAATTTGTTTGTGTCAGGAGTTTGTTTGAGAGTATAGTGGGGAGGAAACGAGACTGCAGGTACTGGCACTGCTGTATGTTTGTCCTGAAGCAAATAGGTAAGGTGAAAAAATATGATGCTTCCCTTGAAGTGTGACGTTTAGGGCTTGTGAAGAGGCCAGTGATGTCCTGCTGGTCATGTGGGCTCCTGCAGAAGCTTCTCAGAAAGCTCTGTCAGCTGCATTGACATTTTTTGCTGTGCATTAGAAAGTTGTGTCAGAAAAGGCAAACTGTCCTGGTCTCCATTCCAGAGCTTTCACTGATCTTTTATGTATGTAGGTTCTAGCAATTGAATACTTTGAAGAAGAGGTTTGAAACAATAAACTCATTTGGGTTTAATTTGTTTTGTGTGATTTTTCTAATCATCTGTAGGAAGGAATTTGTAAAGACTGCATCCATCTGGGACCTTTTAAACTCAGGAGCCTCTATCCATGAGACACCAGGTTTTTTGCTTACAAAAACTCTTGTAACCCCAGCCATGAATCCTTGTTTAATCTTCATGAGCTACTGTGGCCCTTGATACGTAATCCAGACTGTAGCCATGTCACATGTCCCATCTGAGATGCGGCCTATTCTTCACACAAAGAGGGAATGGTTTCCATAATCAGGCAGAGCAGAGTACTGTGTGTCTCTCCAAAGAGCCACAGAAGTGAGAAGCAAAGCAGGTCATTAGAGTTTTTCTTTTTGTCATACCTGAGCTCTCTTCTAGTTCATTAGTGTGGGCTATATTGTGGTAATACTTCATGGTGCAGTGAAAATTGCTATTGTGCTAGACTCCATAAAAACAGAGAATAACCTTGCAAAGGGTTTGGAATACAATTTAACTTACGATTAAACAGGTATTTGTGACAATGGAGGAGAAGATGATAATAAAACAGCATTATTACATGTTCTAATGCTTGTCATGGGCATTTTCATTGGCTCTGAATTATTAGAAAGCTTTATACAAATATTTAATTATAAATAAATATTAGCAAGGTCTATTACATGAAGAGAGAAAATAGGAGAGTAGTTTTTATTTGCAAATACAATACAACATTTTTGGCCTAAAGTAAAGTGTATGACACAGGCTAACTAGCGCAGAGCAAAAAATACATGGTACTTGAGGAATACACAAAGACCTGGAACAGATGTTTAATGTTAGCTGGTTTAGCTTGTGTAACTGGATGGCAGTATAATACAGTTTTGGCATCTTTTGTGGATATTTTTATTCGCTGATAATTTTCAAGGATATTGTTCAAACGTGGCTAGCTTAAGTCACTGGTCAGAAATGTTGACTAGCACATGTTTTGTTGTGAGGGTACGAATGATTCTCTTTGCTGTTCACTTCCCATGGCAGTTCAGATGCTTCTTATGAAAGCACAGTCCCTGGCTGTTGAACTTAACCCCTATCTTTGAAAGTTGCACTAGGGATTTTCTGTTTTTAACATTTCTGGGGTGAGTTGTGTTAGCACATATGGCTTGATCGTAGCCTGTGTGATCATCTGCAAATCTTGGGCTTTGAAAGCCAAGCAGGTAGGTTAGGATTACATTTCTCATCCTTTTTCCATCAGAAACTACCAAAGATTATTTTTTCAAAAAGAGTCTGCTGATTCTCTTGTACAGTATTGTTGCAGGGTATTATTTACAGCCTAAGAGGAATTCAGCTAAGCTTTCAACATGTTGTGGTTTTTGTTTATTTTGTCATACCTCTTTTCTCTTACTTCACTCACTTTTAAGTTAGGCAGTGTGTATAACTTTTCTTAAAATAATTTCATTTCTGGTTTCAAGCTAGAACTTTGTATATCTCAAGGAGGCTGCTGATGAATACTTCTCAAATGTTCAGCTGTGGTGGTATTTAGGGTTGGCTCTGGGGTGTCTTGTTGTTTTGGGTCAGGGAGCTCTGGGCTTTGCAGAGTTGACCCTTGAGCATCACCTGTCTGAGCAGCTTCAAGGACTGAGGATGCACATTATTAGCTCTGCAGCTGCTTTCTTGAATTGCCCTTTTGTGTGGCTCTGCAGCCTTGTGCCATGCTGTAACACGTAACACTTTCTGGGAAGCCTGTGGTTCTTGTCAGTGGGAATGTTGCCTACTTAGCATCTGTCATAGTTAGGTGACGTAGAAGCTATTTGAGCTTTCTCTTCAAGCAAAAATGAAAGACATCCCAGATGGTTTGCTTATGTCTGATAAATCTGTGATCCATTCAGGGGCTAAGGGCTTGCTGGTGATGGCAGAAACATGGTCTGAAATCCAGCACTGACAGCCAGCACTGCGTGTTCCTGCACTGAATAAATTGGGGTGTTTCAGGTCCCTCGATCAAGCCCTGCCATTCAGTCACTGATGCAGAAAGGACTAAGAGCTGTTGGTCCCATGCTGCTGGTGACACACACAGCACTAGCAAAGCTACCCCAAAGCACGACTCAGTTACTCACCTAGGGTCCAGTGGTTGTCATTTGATCTCCTGCAGTCTCCCGTGTGCATTTAGAGACCATTTTATGGCCTGGATGCAGAGACAGTTTTGATTTAAGTAGATAGTAGCGGGGGACAGGCTAACTCTAACCTTCTGTGAACTGTCCATGCTCAGAAAGTGAATCTGCTGTGTTCTGCTGATTACAGCTTTCCTATGGGGTTTAGTGAGAACAAGGAGGTCATTTTTTCATCAGATCTGCTCTGGGTTTGCAGTGAATATTCCCTTTTTGTACAAAGGTGAAAACTGTATTCTCTCAAAACTTTTGCACTAAATGGTGTACAAAGAAGAATAGGTAGTTTGAGTGGAGACGGCAATTGAAAAATAGTTCGGGCCAGGGACAGGCGTGAGTGGGGGAGCCTGCTGAGGGTAAATGAGTGACTGGCAGTGGCAAAGTGTGTGACTTGCACATGTGTGCAGTGACATGTAGGGGGAAGAGGGTGTTGTGCACTAGGATGCAAGTGCTGGGCAAATTACCCATATTATCATGAAAAGAATTATACCAGAAGCTGGTCAAATTCTGATGGCCCTCTTGCTTCCAACAAATTTTCATAAACTGCACATGAAAGACAACGCTCCCGTTTCTGCCGTGGAGCCACGGCAGGATGTCCTGCCCAGCCCTTCAGGTTGCAGCGTGTGCAACGTGCCCTGACTCCTGCTCTGCCTGTTTTCTCTCCCTCTCTCTACCCAGATGGCCAGTGACCCATGTGCCAAGCAGCCCCAGCCCACGCTTGGCATGACGGCCGGAGTCAGCCCCTGCCACTGAGGCAAGGAGGAGGGAGGAATCGCCATGGCCTCATCCCAGCGGGCCCGGCACACTGGCCCTCCTGACGGAGGCTGGGGGTGGATGATCGTTGCTGGCTGCTTCCTTGTCACTATCTGTACCAGGGCCGTGACAAGGTAAAGGCACTGCTGCTTGTCTTTCTGACCTGTTTGTGGCATTATGTTTTTTGGAGGTTTTTTTCCCCTTTGGAAGAGGGTTTGGGATCTCCCTTGATGTCCCACAGCTGCCAGGGTTATTTTGGTTAGGTACAAATTCTCTCTTGCTACATCTTTCAAGGCTTCCTGAAACCCCTAAGGCTGCAGGGATGGTGGAGGGTTTATGAGCTGTCTGGTTTTAGTCTTGCCTCGTCTGACAGCTGCTCTAGCTTTCAGCACCCGCTCCTTGATTTCTTACAGAATCAAGGCCTGGGGCAGGTAGTGCTATTTCAGGCTGTAGTGGTTTGTCTGGGGAGGGGGGAATCATGTAGGGTCTCTTTGAGTACACTCTGTCTGTCTGACTCCACAGCCGTGCTCATTTTTGCTGGTCCTAGTGAACTAGCTTGATTCTTAAGTCTGTCTAAAACACGTAAATACCTCCTTCTCCTACCACAAGCATTTCAGGTACTGTCCTGTCTGAGAAAGTCCAAGCCCTAGAGAAGAGATCCCTCTCCATACCCTTCTGGTATCTGAAATATGCAGAAAATATTTTCTTGAAAATAGAAGGAACAGGAATAGACTGCTGCCTTTATAAACATAATGCAATCTGGGATGAGATTGCTTCCACAGTGACTTTGATGTCGACTGGAGACAGAGGAGCCTGGTGTGAACATGGACTTTTTAGCTATATTAAGCAGAGAGATAAGGACCCTGGTAAGTGAGGAAAACTGAATTACTGTCTTGTTGGACAGTCAGTATAATGTTCTTATTTCCTTTAAAATAAAGCTGCCAGGTTTAGGGATCTAGGGTCTTGGAGTCAACAGCATAAAAGGGGAATAGAAACACAGATAGTGTTAGTTAATGCATACAAATGTACCAATTCCATAATAACATTTGGAATGTGGAATTCCAATTGTGGAATCCACAATTCCTAGTGGATTTAACTCCTTTTTCATGTGTGAAATGTGTTACATCCAGGAAATCATCTAATGCCTGGCACACATCAGACTAAATAGAAGAATGAAGTATGTGCAAGAAAAAAAGCTGAAGAAAGTGGTCATTCATTGATTTGCTGGAGGGAAAAAGAGAGGGGGAACAGGCATCTCTCATTGATCCAGAAAAGAGAATGGAACTATGCAGCCTTTTAATCTGTTCCTCTGCAGGGACAGGCTGAACAGTAATGCCTGTTAAGTAGAGCAAAGTAACCTCTCCTGGAAGCATTTTATTAAACTGCTGGAAGGTCCACGGGCTCCTGCTGTGTTTTGATTCCACCTCCGTGAGGAGTTTCTTTGCACTTGTCCATCCATGAACACATAGCTATAGGTGGTGTTTGCTCCATAGGTGCTATAGTGGCCCTTCCCTCCCAGTTTTTGCAGGTGTGGAGTAGCAAGCAAGAAGGTCAGTGAAGAACTGGGGAGGTGGGGCTTTATGTGCCAGGGAAGCAACATCATCGCATGGTCTATAAGTTGTGGGTGATAATTACAATTTCAATTTCCTGTCAGTTCAAAATACTATGAGTTATAAAAGCTCTAGCAGCAAATATCCCAACAAGAAATGTGATACTATAATGTTCGTGACCAGAGGTTTCATTTTCAAAACCTGGGAGCTGGAGAGGACCTTTGAGTGGGTACTTTTTATACCTGAAGAGTGGGACCAGTGTTTTCTGTGAGGCCAATATCCCATGTTCAACAGATTGGTGTTCATGTTTTCTGTCCTAGGTGCATCTCCATCTTCTTTGTGGAGTTTCAGGCATACTTTGGGCAGGATTATGCCAGAACTGCTTGGATCCACTCCATTGTTGACTGTGCTACTATGCTCTGTGGTGTGTATTGCCCTTTTAAGTGTAATGTGGCTGCTTTTTCATCGGCTCCATCCGGTTTTAGCATGTTCACCTGTGTTTAGCAGTTGGTGGAGTCACCTGGGAAAGAGTGATACTCTGGGCTCTCTGGGGTAAGATATATCCAAACTGCTTCCCCCAGCATAGTTGTGCAAGGAAGGGCGTGTCTTCATACTAAAGAAAAGAAACAGAACTTTGTTTTCTGAAATGACCTAATTTTTCAGAAACGTACTTTTGTTGAGGTGTATTGGGACACATCATGTTTGAGCGCTACTAAATGAGTGCTTGTTTCTTTTGCCTTTTGATTGGAGTCATATTTGAGACTTAGCACAGGATGTACATCTCGCCTCCAAATCACAATCATCCTCCTTTTATCTAAAGTGTATATTTACAAATAGTCTTCTCCCTTAAAAGTAAATTTGATGTTACCAAAAATGACATGCATCAATGCAGCAGTTGTAATGAATTTCTCCTGGGTTTACTTTAAAGCTGTACAAGTAGGTGAAAATCCATGCCCTATGGAAGAGGGTTAATCCATAAGAATTGCTAGAAGGGCAGAGGCACTCAGTTGGAATGAGACACAGCAACTCACCTGTGTCAGTCAGGTTATATCTTGGGGAAAAAATAGAAATAAGGGTAACCTTGCCCTGGCATTGCAGGTAGTAGAGGGGGAGAGGGGTGATGATAACATCCCATGGTAGAGGGAGGATGATTTGGGAGCCATCAATGTTGAAGAAGTGCAGAAGAAGGGTAGCAGCCCTGAAGACAGTCCAAAAGATGTGAAACCTCTCCTGTTTGGGTCTGACCCAATGCCCACAAGGCCAGGGAGGTGTGAGGAAGGACATCTGAAACTACTGAGGGCTGAAGTGGTGGGAAAAGCTCTGAGTGTCATAAGTGTGGAGTAATGAACAGTGTGGGCAGTTGCTGTGGCCTCTCTTGACCCCTGGGACTGAAGATTAGGTGTGAACTGTAATGAAAATGGCTGCTGAGAAAGCTACCGTAAATTTCAGGTTTATCATGCCTTTAAGGAAAATTACTTTTAGAAGATTTTTCTTTATTTTGGGTGGTCATGCCGTTGAGATGGCAGGATGTTGGGAGACCACTCTGTGTAGCTGTAATTGCTGTTTTCTCCTGCTTGCCCCCTGCTTCCTTCTCCTTTATGACTGTTGCAGTGAACTGTGTGTGAGGACCTGCCATTAACTACCGGCTTTATTTCTTTCTTTGAAGCCCCGCTTGGGAGTTTAATCAGTAATCATGTATCCTGCCAAGTTGGTATCATGCTAGGAGGGCTGCTTGCATCTACTGGACTAATTTTGAGTTCATTCGCCACCAGTCTGGAACATCTCTACTTGTCGTTAGGAGTCCTCACAGGTAGGATGCATTCAGCCCCTTTGTCCCTGCAGAACACAACACAGGAATGTTAAAAATGATGATCTCTTCTCCATGTCATATTGACACAGCACTGGTCAAACACAGACACTCAGACTTATTCCCTTCATTGTAAAAGAAAGGCTTTGGCTGCCCCTGTGAGAGCTTCAATGATCACTGATTTCATATAACCCAAAATGAAGCACCCTGCAAAAGCAGCTCTTACCTCTGTTAGAAAGAGGACTATGGATAAAGTTCTGGAATTATGGGAGGTCAGGGAGGACTGCTGTTGCAGTTAATGTACATGAAAAGAAAGGTTTTCTTTTCTGCCTGTGATTTGGGAGGAGTTTGTTATAGTAGGAGTTCTAGACTGCCCCAAGATACTTGCATATTTAGAAAAAAAGTTTAAATCAAAACATAAGTGTAAGTAAGAGGTAGAGGAGCACTGGGTGAATACCTGGCATCTCAGCTGTATGTCTTATTTTTGTCTGCATTACATTCCAGTTAAAAAACAAAAAAAAAATTGCTGGTTGGTAGTCTTGCTGTAGCAGCCCTTCCATTTGTGTTCAGGTATGGTGATAACAAATCTTTGCTCTGTCCTATCTGCCTGTGTTTGTTGTGCACAGAGGAACTTGAGAGGGGCCTGTGGTCACACTGACATTCCTTCCTCATTAATACTGACCTGGTAGCCACGGTGATATAAGACCTTGTACTTGGTCCCCTGGAGTTTAGTAACGAGTTGGTCGAATTACTGCAGTTCACATGCTGCCAACAGCTTATTCATTTAAAAAAAAAATCCTTATTGTAGTGCATGTCGCTCCTGTATTATGATGTTAATCTTTGACAAATGTGTTCATAACAAATAAAAAGGCTTCTTGTAATTCGAGGGGCTGTGCTACATACCATGCTAATACCTCTGAGGCCTCCTTAGTGGGAACTGCTGTCAATGCCGAGGTGGAAAGGCAGTTGCAATTTGTACATGGAGTTGTAAAGAGCAGGTTCTACAAGCAGTGAACTTGTAGTCTGTGGGGACTGATTAACAGAGAGGTGAACTGTTGGTAAAGTCTAGAGGTGGTGCCCCAACCCAGAGAGTAGGTGGGAACATGACAGGTGAATGACTAAATCCATAAAACTGCAGGACTTGAAATTGAAGAGTGAAGCAGAGGTGAGATTGGGGAGCGCCAGTAAGTAGCAGAGTTCCTTCTAAGACATATGAAAATGTCTTCAGCCCTAAACTTTCCACTTTTCACAGGATATTTGTTGGCTTTTTTGAGACCTATTTCCCCCTGCCAACTCACTAAAAAATAAATGGTGTGTATGCCTAATAGGGGATGATTTTCACAGCTCTAGAGTGATGATGTCTAGCCCAGGGCTGCTTCTCTGGCTCTGCTGCCTGTGCAGGTCCAACCCCAGCTCTGTGCCCTGTTCTCCCCTTGCCTCCTGAGGGCTGCCAGAGCCGGCACCTGCTGCCCAGAGTCCCTCTAATCCACTTATCCATCCTGGCAGGTTTAGTGCCTGCCCCACACAGTGTGGCCTTTGAGGAGGACGTGGCAAGCTGGTTATGGCACTGAGTGATTATCTACTCTACCAACAAGTTCTGCCAAAGGCAGTGGGGATTGTTTTACCCTCAGTGTAGGACATGCTCCAAAACCCTGGTCAGGAACTCAATTCTATGACTGATTCAGAAATACGTGTTTTAGTGTTAGGGCAACCTCTTGATGATTAAAACCTGCTCTTTGATTCTGCAGCAGAGACCACAATAATTTTCTCAGTCCAAGAGATGAATCTTATTTGTTTACTCAACTGGATTTGGCTTTGTGTTCTGAGGCTTTTCTCCCCTCTTTACTTGCAGGCAGGGATTTAAAATGGTCAGGATTCCAAGCAGCTGTTGCATGGAGTTTGTTTAGCTGACCAAGAAAGGTTTTTTTGTAGAATATTACTAACAGAGACAGACTCAGAGACCTGAAAATTAACGTTCAGAGTTGCAACAGACCGAAACACAAAGTGGTGCCTCCGTCAGGTTAAGTTGTCCAGGACCAGCATTGGTGCAGACCCTGAGGCAAGTCCTCATCTTTCATGCAGGAGAGGCTGGCACACCAGTTCTCTGATGTTTAGTGGTCGTCCTTGTTATTAAGTGAATCCCATTACTTCTTTCTGAGCCTTACTATTGTGGATTAATGTTAGGTTTGCCAAGTCAGTGACCCTGCCAGTGGAAGAAAGAAGTCATCCTAGTTTCTCGTCACACTCAGGCTGGGCTGCATGATACAGAATCAGAAAAAGCTTTCTATTCATTTGTACTAATGAAAATACATTATGTGATTTGGTTTAATATGTTCCACATGTCATGCTTAGTATTAAGCCATCTGCACTTTGCTTTCTCTTCTAGGACTTGGGTTTGCACTTTGTTATTCTCCAGCCATTGCGATGGTGGGCAAATACTTCAACAAAAGAAAAGCCTTGGCGTATGGAATAGCCATGTCAGGAAGTGGAATTGGTACCTTCATCCTGGCCCCTGTGGTCCAGCTCTTAATCGAGCAGTTTTCCTGGCGAGGAGCTTTACTCATCCTGGGAGGTTTTGTTTTAAACCTCTGTGTCTGTGGTGCCTTGATGCGGCCTATTTCTCTTAAGGAGGATTGTAAAACTGCTCCTGAGTTTCTTGAACAGGATTATATCCCTGAAACAGAGAAACAAGACTTAAAGCGAATGTCCACCTGTTCACCGTTAATCAAATTATGGCCTCATGAATGTTTATGTTACTGTTCATGGAAGGAATATGACTTTTTACTGATGCCAGGCTTCATGGTGCTGGCAGTGTCAGTTTTATTCATGGCATATGGCTGTAGCCCTCTTTTTGTCTACCTAGTGCCTTATGCTTTGAGTGTTGGAGTGAGTCATCATCAGGCTGCCTTCCTCATGTCCATACTTGGTGTCATAGACATCGTTGGTAATATCACCTTTGGATGGCTAACAGACAGAAGGTAAGGGCTTCTGGCTAAGCAAATGTAAGCTTCAGCTGGTGGGAGGCCGGATGCAAGTGAGGTATAATACCTATAAATTTAACATTATGGACTTTTTCTATAACATGTATAACTTTAAAAAACCCCCAAGAACACAGTCTAAATTTCAGAAGTGCTTCCTACTTAGTGGTTTTATCTCAATTATTCAATTCTGCTGGTTTGATGTCTTTTTTTCCTGAAGAAATTATGTGTTTGTCCATGTGACAGCAGAAATGTAACCCCTTGCCTGAGGTATGTTGAGCATGATCCTCTGTATCTATTTCCTAGAGGATTTCACCCTGCTTCCTCTGCCTTTCCATCTCTTTTGTGCTGCTGGAGAGGCACAGAAGTTACGGAAGAGGGTCAGGGGTCTGGCCCAACGCTGTCAGGCACATGCTTGGAATGACTGACCGAAAATTGTTATACATTTTCCAGTATGTAAGAACTCACCATGCTTTGCAAACTCAGCTCACTCCAAAAGTCAGTGTACAGCATCTGTACCATCAGTAGATACTGGCTGAATTGACAAGGATTTTGTTTGTAAAGGATGCATTCTTTGTGCTTATTCAGTTTGTGGGAAAAATCAGTTATTGGTTTTGTGGGGCAGGAAGGATGGGAATTGCCACCTCGCTTAGCTCACGCTAACTTGCGTTTAGGGGCTGACGGGAAAGGTGACAGCTGGAGAGGTGTACTGCAGTATTTTGTGGGGAATGCTGGGAGCACCTTGCTGAGCTGAGATGTAAAGCCCTATGAAATACTGCTTTCGCTATTGAAACTTCAGGGGACTGCAAAATCCTGGCAGCAGGGTTCCATCACTAGGAACATGCTTAAGAACACTGCAGGCAGCATGGGCTGCTGCTTGCCAGAGGTTTGTGCAGCTGTAGGTGGGCAGCTTTCCCTACCTGGGCTCATCAGTGCTGAGTTTTTAATCTGGATGACTGTGTAAGGAAATGGACTTAAATTTGAGCTTTATAAAGGAGAAAGACTGAAGCACTGCATGCCAGGGCATAGAAACTGAGATGCTGTGTTCAGTGATAAAATTTTTCTTTTCTGTTTTGAAATTTGCAGGTGTCTGAAGAAGCATCGGTACTTTTGCTACCTCTTTGCTGTGGGAATGGATGGCCTCTGTTGTCTTTTCCTGCCAGTTCTCCAAAACTTCCCCTTGCTTGTGCCTTTCTCATTTACCTTTGGCTACTTTGATGGAGCCTATGTAACGCTGATCCCCGTCATGACAGCAGATGTGGTGGGAACTCCTTTGTTATCATCAGCACTGGGCGTTGTGTATTTTCTTCATGCCATACCATATCTAGTGAGCCCGCCTGTGGCAGGTCAGTTCCCAAAAGACTTTCCTATAAGTACTTTCCAGTACTTCAGATTTACCTATGCGTGATGTAAAAGGGGAGGAAGGACAGCAAATGCACAATGAATATGGAGATAGCCTCTGGGCAGAGAAATAACACACCTAGATCTTTTAAAGTCTGTGGATCTCCCATCCCTGTCTTGGTGGGATGATTTCTACATATAGAGTGAGCTGAAATTTAAAAATCAAACCAGTATGGAATGGGCTTCTAAGAGCCGTTACATCACCACTTCACATAGCTTAGAAAGTGTGCAAGTAGAAGGAGCAAAATATTTCACTGTGAAATTACATGATTTTGAGAAATCTAAATCTCTCTAAAGAGAGTTTAATTCCACTTTTTTTTTTTTGGTGTGGAGGACTTGATTTTTTAATCTTTAAATTGCTTTGAACAGGTTGGTGAGTCAGCTCCACTTCTGTTTGGTCGTAAGTTCATCACTGTAATATCTAACCATCATTTTTCTCATCTGTACCATTACAATGAAGTAAGGATGAGAGTTGTACCATTATTCTTTAGAAAGAACTTGATGCAGTTTTGAATATTGTGTAAGGTCAGAGATCATTTTCAAGCAGCCATGCATATATATTTTGCATATTTTGTCTGATGTTTACATCAATTCCCAATTAATCACTGCTTCTGAAGCTTTTAATTTCATTTTCATTAGAAAAATTATTGCAAAATAGAATTAAGTGAAGCATGAGCCTAGGGCATAGCGTAATAAATGTTTCTGTATGAGGATCTCATGCACACACTATTTAATACCAGAACTCTCTAAGCCTGCCTAAAGACTGCCAGTTAAATCCGTTCAATTGGAAGATGTTTATTTAGTATTGTGGTGATGACTGCTCTGCCTTTTTGCATGGATTTGACCTCCAAACAAAAGCTCATAAAAATATTATTTGCCTGCTAAGGACAAATCCGTCCCAACCCCAGGAGGTAAAAGTATAGTAATGGTGGTGTAAACCTGTGTTGTTTGATTGTATTTATATGTGATGATTCCAGAAGTTTATAAAACTCCTGGGTCACAGGATTTGTAAATTATTAGAATACTGGAGAACCTTTAAAAAGCTTTAATTTTTTTTTTCCCTACAGGTTGGCTTGTGGACACAACTGGCAGCTATACTGCATCATTTCTCCTGTGTGGATTTTCTATGATATTTAGTTCGACACTATTGTGCTTTGCAAGACTAGCAAAGAAGATCAAGAGAACGCATTTGCGGGCCCTCACTGGTGATATGGGCATGAAACAGCACATCTGGACAAATGGAGCAATAGCTTATTCTGTCACAGCAGAATTAGACCAAAAGGACGTTGAATTTTTGGCTGTGGATACAAACAGCTTCAGCAACAGGTGACAAGTGCCGTGGAGAATCAGTACGGCACAGCCCGAGGCAGAGGCGGCTCTGCGGTGTTGCACTGCTGAAGATACTCCTCCTGTGAAAGACACCTCTCAATTAGCTTCTCTGTCGTGTTTTAGTTGGCTTAAATCTACATACAGCAACAGTAATACCAAGTTAATGCAGTAATAGAAGAAAGCTGGACTGAGAATAGAGTTTGTAGATACAACTGTTCACAGATTTATTTGAAATGCAATGTTGACTCCACAGGTATCAGTCACCAAAACTGAACAATAACATTTACATTCAAAAATATTAATAATGACACAAGTTTTTTCATGTTGTGGTCTACTATGTTTCAATGGACTAATCTTACACACCACCAAAAACCTTCACATTTATCAATCTCCATTAAACTCTTTGCAAATAACTGTTTCAAATGCTAAAGTCATCTGTTTTGTTGGGTGGTTTTTTTTTTTTTTTAGAAAATCTGGCAGGAAACTGATTTTTGCTGAAAGTATCTCTGGAGCAGCTTTAATTTTTACAACGTGCCTGAACTTTGTACATACATTGCAATTTAATTTCAAATATGGTTTTAGACCTGCTTTCCCAAACCTTCTACAGCAAATTT
Source organism: Atrichornis clamosus (assembly GCA_013400975.1). NCBI lineage: Eukaryota > Metazoa > Chordata > Aves > Passeriformes > Menuridae > Atrichornis > Atrichornis clamosus. The sequence goes on along the minus strand of WBMZ01008571.1, from coordinate 8,410 downwards.
TTTTAATTTTTTTTTATTCCTGGATATCTTTAAAATTTCAATTTCTAAACATTGACATTCTGGGTATGATCTTCCAGCTGATCCTTGTCGTGGAGAGTGGAAAAGGTACTGTGGTGGCTCTACTATCTGAAGAGGAGTAGTCTGTGCCAGGGGACCAGACATGCTGATAGACACGTGCTTTAGCTGCATTAGTTCGAAGAGGTCCAAGGGCAGCACAAGAGACCAGAGGAGAGGCTCGTGTGTTTGCAAATACAGAGCCTCTTCCTCTTGTAAAATCAGCTGCTGTTAGAGTACTTTAGAGTCCATGGAAACAGATGACCGACCCGCAAGCTGATACATGGAGAGGATGTAGGCAGAATCGTTTCTGTGTATTGCAGTGGCAAGTCTGTCTCTGCAGACCCAGAAGCTGTATCTTCAGGTGGTGCAAGTTGCTCATTTGTGCCACCTGAAGAGCTGTCAGGTCACTTTTGCTTGATGGCCAGAACACAGCAGCTCTGACTTGCTGATGGTTTCCTGCTACTTCTATGAGGAATACACTCCAGTTGGCTGCTTCACAGGAGCTAAGGAGTCAATGTAGCTCAAGGAGGAACTTACTGATATGATGGTCTAATAAATACTGGGATGTTTATACATTTCCTCAGTGAAAATGCTGTCAGCAATGGAGAAACTTCACATTCAGCAATACAAATAATGTCCATGTTTTGCTGCTGTATAAAACTGCATTCTGTTCATTAACAAATTGATCAGAGTCTAAATAATTTTCATTCTGAACCAGTGTTGCTGAATACACTTCTGTAGTGTGGCTGCTCATGGTGTCCTTTTCCACTCTGTGCCTTGGAAGGAAAAGCAGCCTAGTCTGATGTTCACCAATTTGATTTCGATCAAGAGTACAGCCATAAGGGTATAATGTATTTATGTATATACACACACACATATATATATGAATAGCTTGTGTATCTAGTAGTTTTATTATCCAAGTGTATTTCAAATATAGCATATTAAAATTGTTTGACTTCAATTGTCTGTGCTTAAATAAAGCATTTCCCACTGCCCTGCTTCAGAAATGCAGTCAGAGCCAGTAGCATTACCCATGTGCACAGCACACAGAATAAGGGATGGGAGTGCAAAATCTGCTTAAAGCTAATGACATAACCTGTCTTCAGCTCAGCATGAAAATAGAGTCTTGGGCCCCAATTTTGTTTTTAACATATATTCATAAAAAAAGAGAAAATTTACCCATGACTGTTTCTTAATGAGTTAGGGAAAATATGCACATTTGGAAAAAAATGAGGTGATTTTATTAATTAGTGCTGATGAAGATAGTGTTTTAGGTCTTAATGCAATATTTTAATATTAAAACAAGTAGGGAATAGTGTGGTTAACAAAAAATATATGTTATTTTGAACAAGTAATTTATAACTGTCATCTACTTTACAAAAATGTAATTACTTTGTTTACCACATCACAACACATCACCAGTTGTTCATATCAGAACTGCATATTGTAAAAGCCTGTTGGAATTACGCTATATGCATTTTTACCATAGTGAACTATACTGTGTAATACATTATTACCACTTTTTTTTTTATTTCAAGATTCTTTTTTCATAGGCTTTTTTCTTTATGTGTTTAGAGCAGTAATTCTTGTTTTAAATATCTTCTTTAGCAGCAAACATTCAACTAGTTTTATACATAGGCCTTTTGTAGAAAATGGTATAATTCTTTCAGGGTTACAGTTTCTGCTCTGACTTTAGCCAGTAGAGAAAATATATATTTCCTTATATACCGGAACAATGATTTTTGTGAATAAAACACACTTGAAATATTAGCCCTTTCATGAATGTCCCCACTAAGAAACAGAAGGAAGGAAGCACAGCAAGAAATGACCTGCAAGTAGAAAAAATGGGAATACAACCCAGGCTGGTGAAGCCTCATGATAAACTTCTAGCTCCTGATCCACACAACCCAAGCTGAACAGTTCATCTTCATCCTGCCATGTGAAGTATTTCAGACAATGTGTTATAGAAGTCTCTGGCTTATAATATTTTTGAAGAATGATTTATTTTATCTGCAATATTTTTTTCAGAGATGATAATATTCAAGCTGTTTTCCACAAAGGATATTTCCTGGCATGACACAGTGCAGAATAAGCCGAGATACCCGAGCTAGCTGTGAGCAACTTGCCAGAATAACACTGCATGTTTGATGATATCAGGGGTCTTTTCCAACCTTAATGATCCTACAATGCTGTGTTCCCACCAGCCCTGATGGATACAAGCATTTATGGAGATGATCTTGAGTGGAGCACTGCAGTGCTGAGCCTGTTTGGCTTCCCAGGACAATGTGGTTTGATTTTACTTGACTTGGGGTAACATCTGTCCAAGACAGATACCTCAGATGAATCCTGCCTGGGGTAATGCTCTGATGTGTGCAGTGGTTGGAAAGTCAGTGTAAGTAAATGAAACTGCTTACAACTGCTGAAGTTATCCCATCTGTTTCCATTCCATGATGTTTGGAATGGGAAAATAATAATTCTTTTGGAATTATTTATGTTTTAGTGAGAATCTGGAATGTTTAATAAATTGTACCTTGAAAAGTTGTGTGAAAACAACATTGGAAAAGTATCTTCTGTTGAAAAGGAATGCTTTTTTCAGAAAAAGCATTCCTGAAACATTCCTGTCAGCTTGGATAATTATCTCCTGAAAAACAAAGGCTGTCTGTCTTACTATACAGCGAATATATTTTATATTGCCACAACAATTCCTTGTTTGCTTTTTAAAGTGTTACAAATTTATCTGAGAGGGAAGAGCTAGTTTAACTTAAGCTGTAGCACTACTTCATGATCAACATAGCAAAGTCTTTAGCTGGCTCACCTTAGTAAATAATACCTTCTTCTAAGTACTATTCTAGTATATTTCAGTAGAATTTTCTATATAATTTAGAAGGAGCTTTTGATTCATAAACTCATACTTCCTGAAGGATTTTCTTCACTCATTTTTTCCCTGCACTGCTAGAATAGGCTCCAGTGATGTATTCATATTTGGGTGTGAATTGAGAGGTGTTCGTCTTCTGTGTGGTTCTAGTTTTGCCCAATGGACTTTGACTGTCCAAAATGTTTCATTTTGTTTCCCTCCTGAAGCTCAAGCTCAACCTCCTCTCCTGTTGGCATGCCAGGTAATGCAGCAGCACCACCCTGTGGGGAAATAACATTTTTCCTCATTTACAAGACAGGCAAAATCCAGAAGGCTGTGTTTGCACAGAGCAGCACCCGCAGGTAGTACTGTGGTTCAGTGCAGTCCTCCAGAGTCTGGAGGAGGTGAGGCACAACAAAAACACTTTTTGCATCACTGTCTCTCACAGTCAGTTTCTTCACTGTGCTGCTATAACTCTTCATAAAAATTCAGGCTCACATATTTTTTTCAAAATAGATTGTAACTTATTTCTTCAAGGTTCTTTTTCCCAGGGCAGGCAGGGTGTGGAGAGGAGACTGGATTTGCCATCATGGCTTTGGGAACCTGCACCACCTCTTCCTCAAATTCTTCCCTGCTGCCCTTCACCCTCTACGCCCTCAGTAGAGTTTGTATAGCAATGATGCTGAGCTTAGAAGCCATCAAGGTTCTGAAAGGCAGTGAGGTCCCCTATCTATCCTTTTGCCCATGTAGCTGAGCACACCAACATAGGTAATCACCAGTTCCTGACTTCGACCCTACTGTTGTTCCAACCAGCTTTCAGGAGTGATCTGTCAGAACTGTTCCCAGTCCTTCCTGTTCTCCCTCCTGACTGCTTCTTCCCTACGTAGGGTTGCCTTTGTAAGAGAGAAGCGGGCAGGTGGCTGGGAAACAAGGATGGATTTTTCCCCAGGACTTTCTTAGGAAGAGGGTGTTTGTATTATGTACACTGTTAAGCCCCTGATTGCTTTTGCTTGTATTATGAAAGATTCTCTGGGGGAGAGCCGAGAAGGAAGAGGTTTATTGATGTTTTCTGATCTGGCATCATGTTTCACACTCCTTTAAGACTCGTCATCCTGTCTGTATATGGGTGCTGTTGGGGGTGCAGGAATGCTCCAGGATGGCTGGAAACTAAAGTGCACATCCTTCCTGATGGGCTCTGTCACCAATTTGCTTCATGTTACACTACTGGCTAGGGCTCAGAAGTGTTTTGGAAGTACAGCATTAGTTTTCCCTGAGTACAGTGATCTATTGTATGAAGGTACACTACTTTGGAATTAGGCTGGACTGTTGAAAAGAATATTGACTGTTAGGTGGGTATCTGAAGACAATCCCCTTGTCCACCCATTCTGTCATTTCAGCCCTTTCTTCCATTCTTGTAGACTCTGTGGGCACCCACCCCTTTTTCCACGTGTCCCATATGTTCCACTGCCCTGCTCTCCAGTACTCAACTCTGCTCCAGCCGTGCTCTGCCCTCTACGTCCAGTTCAGTTCGCTTCTTGTGTTTGCTACCCCTGGCTTGTTTCACAAGCATGGCCACAGATGACCATCTCTTTGGCATCTCGAAGACTGCCTTTCCTCCCTCTCCAGATGTTTGCTGCAGCAGTTCCTGATAGTGTGGTTTTGGGTAAACTAGGCAGATGCTGTTTTGTGCACAGTTTAATTATTTGGTATAAAGCCTCTGAAGCCAGCTTTGCTGAGAGTTCAGGGAAAATAAATGGAGTTATCTCCTCAGCCTTTCATATCCTGCCAAAACTCTATCTTCTTACTTTTTTGAATGGCCATTTCTCTTTACTTAATCTACTAACGTGAAGACTGGTCAGCAGAGAGATACCCAGAAGCACCAGTTGATGATTCAAAGCTCTTTAGTAGTTTACAACAATACACATTTTGTAAGCTTTCCAGTGGACTAGCTAAAGTGTTTATTTTTCATAATTAAACAATATACAAGGTAGTAAAACTGAACAAGCCTTCAACAAAAGTTTCTTCTACAACGGATATTTTTGCATTATTTTAAAAAGCTTCAGAAATTCTATTTGTGTATAAGCATGCCCTTCAAGTGTATGGACAAAAAACTACAATATGATTCCCTTATCTTTTTCTCAGCAGTAGGTAATATTTGATTTTCAGCTTAGAAGTTCTGTGTTCTACAGATCATCACTTAAATACAACATTTATACCTATGTTAGCATTGAGGACTAAATTAAATTAGCTATAAATATATATTATATAAAGATATTATATAGTTATTCAAGCATGCTCTCTGTTAATGAGTGAACAAGTGAATGATCATTGTCTGCAGTTTCTATGTAATCACCAGAAAGTGATGCCACCTGTGTTTCATTTGGTCATAATGTCCACCTTCAAACAAAAAACAACCAAACAAACAACAAAAAAGTTTTGAGAGTCTGTTGAAATGGCCTCGGTTTGGGGGTTTTTTTGGAATATAGAATTTTTGTGAGCTTTAGCTTGAGATGGAAAGACGTAGCTCACATAACGCATTCAGATATTCTTCATTGTTGGGATCCAAAGCAATGGCTTTCTCATAGCACTCAATGGCTTTTTGTTTCTTACCATTTAGTTTATGGACAAGTCCAAGTGTACCAATGTGTATTGCATCTCCTAAACCTCCCTTAATTTTCTGTGTCAACAAATTCTCCACAGCTTCGCTGCACTTACGTCTTCCATAGGAATCTTTTTCCATTTTCAGACCTTCTATGTAATACTCAATGGCTTTCGATTCTGAGTTCATGTGAAAATGCTGAAAATTGCCATAATGAAAGTAGATTTCTTGTTTTTCACCGCAGGATAGATTATCTCTATGAAGCACTTCTTGAAATGTCTCTTCTGCTTCTTCATACCTCTTGCCTTGTGCATACATGTTTGCTAGGTCATTATAGGGAGAAAAAAACTTTGGCTTTTTGTCTATCGCTGTTTTAAAATGAAAAATGGCAAGCTGGATGAATTTTTGCACTTCCTCTTGAGATGTGTAGCTTGTCCTTTGCAATTGAAATACCTTAAATTTGTAGCAGAGTCCTAGTTGGTGATGCAGAAAGACAGAGTTTGGTGTCAGTGCGAGGGCCTTTTTCAAAATCTCCACTGCCTTGTTCACTTCTCTTTTCTTTCTGTAAAAATTAGCAGCGTATCGCAGGAAAACAGGGAGATCAGGGGTTTTCTGCATTCCTTCTTCAATGTACCTCTCCCCTTCATCAACTCGCTTTAATTGCTGAAGTTCTAATGCAAGTAATGCCATAAGGGTAGTATCATCTGGATTCAGTTCCAATGCCTGCTTCAGGACCTCGAGGCATGGGCTCACCTCTTCACAAAACCTGCGAGCTACAGTTTCCAAACGATACATTGCTATTGCATAGCCGGTGTAAAAATCTGCATTATTGGGCTCACTCTTCAGAGCATTTTCAAAGCAATTCTTTGCTGTCTCGAAGTAAATCGCCCCAAAACGTAATGATGCCCATCCTTGCTCAGCATAGATCTCTGGAAGCTTAATCTTCCCATGAACAGTACCTGAAAGCTTTTTGCAGCTGTTTTCCACTTTGCTTACATAAGTTTGAGCTTCTTCATATCTATTCATGTGGTAATAGATCCAGGCATAGTTCCCCCAGGTAACAAGACTTCTCCTGGCGATTTCATCTGGATGATGTTTTTCAACAGCTTCTTCAGCTTTTTTGAGATTTCTCAGGGCTTCCTCATTTGAATTCTTCAGGTGACGTACATAGGAGAGCATATTATAATCTACGACCTTGAATTGTACGAAAAACTCAATATGATCAAGTATTGTTTCCTCAAGGGCATCAAGATCTACATCCTGCTTCAGCAAAGCCCATGTAAAATGACATTCTAACTGCAGCAGGGAAGTCTTCAAGGAATTCTTGGAAATGGTACTAGAAGAAATCAAAGAAAAAGTTGCTTATACTCCATTTGCTTTTTTGCTATTCTTGTTTTTACACCAGGCATGATGTACTTTAAAGGAAGGCAATACCTCAGCTGTGCCCCTAGTCCACAATCCTCCAAACAAGCCAAAGCTGTAGGGAGCCATAGGCCTAAAGTGCTAGGTAGTGATTTTAGTATTTCTCCTTGCCAGTGAGGGAGGGCATATTTCCTGTGCTGGAAACAATTGCTGAAACCTACCCAAAAGATGTAATCACATAAGATTCCCCTAAACTATGCAATTTAGTGCCTTTCCTATGCCTCTGTACATTTTGTGGTTTGTATAATAAATTTCATTTTGAACTTCCTGCATTTTTAAATCCTTGTATGTTAGATCACAGCACCATACTTATGTTATGGTTATAGTGGTTACATGCTTAATGTACCCAGGAGCTGGCTCCCAGATCACACCAGTCTCTCCAGTCACTGGCACTCAGATTTACAGGCCCACGATGGTGCAACCCTACTCCACTTGCTGGTACACACCACACACACACTCACTAACCCTATGGCCCCTCAGATGCTGGCTTTGGACATCCAGTGGCTGGTTAGGGAGCGTCTCTCTCCCTAGGTGCCTCACTCCTAGACACACACACTAACTAACCAGACCCTGTTGACATACAACTGGTCCTTAAAACCCCTTTTTCCCTGTTGTGGTTTAAGCCCAGCTGGCAACTAAGCATGATTCTGCTGCTCACTCATGTCCCCCCACACCACCCCTGGTGGAATGGGGATGAGAATCAAAAGTAAAACTTGTAGGTTAATTTCAGAATTTGGTAATTTTTAATGACTGAAATAATATAAAATATAATAATAAAGTTAATAATAATCGGAAAAATTAAAACTCAAGGAGAAACAATTGCAATTGTATTTGCAAAATACAATTGCTCACTACCTGCTGCCCGATGCCAGACTCTGTCCCTGCATCCCAATCAGCCCCCTTTCCAGGTAACTCCCCCCAGTTTATATACTGGGCATGATGTTCTATGGTGTGGAATATCCCTTTGGCCAGTTCGGATCACCTGTCCCAGCTATGCTCTCTCCCAGCTTTTTTGTGCACCTCCTCAGTGGCAGAGCATGAGACACAAAAGATCTTTGACTAGGATAAACACAACTTAGCAACAAACAAAACATCAGTGTTTTATCACATTATTCTCATACTGAATCCAATACACTGCACTGTTCCAGCAACTGAGAAGAAATTAACTCTATCCCAGATGAAACCAGGACAATCCGTCTCCATTTTGCAACAGCTTTTTCTTCCCAAATCACCCAGATCTCTTGATTCCCTGCCTTTGGTCCCCTCCCCAAACATCCCACAATAAGCCTCATGCAATCGCCTAATGCTTTTCCCCACATCCCATAATGTGTCCCCTATCCCCAGGCAGTTTAGACTGTAAGGCACTCCAGTGGACCCCCGGTGCTGCTGGGTGTCCCCCCAGCCCATGGGGGTGAGAGTCCCCTGGGGTAGCCCTGGAAGGGCCGAGTGGGGGCTCTGAGGAGCCCTCTGTGGGGGCA